>CM053027.1:140655961-140695961 GCA_028564925.1 Lithobates sylvaticus
GTTCAAATGAATAGCCTGTTGCAATACGCATGTGTTTTAACACTCCACAGCTGACAAATAGGCCCTTAAAGGGAAACCGTAATATATTTTTAGTGACAGAGTATTTTATTTTTGCAATGTTTGATAATCTCATTGATACATGCCTGCCGTACCAGATTTCCATGGTTTTGATATATTCACCAATGTATTTTTTATTTTTTTAATTGGTGTTTTCTCCCTCCTAAGTGGGTTCTATATTTCATTACAGTACAGTTTTTCTGACCTTTTCACAGTTGCGGATGTCAAATCTCAGAAGCTTTCCACTTCATCACATTTGACTGATTAGTTTGAGACAGGAGAACCGTAATCGCAACCATTATGCACAACTCCTAAGCAGATAACAGATGGCTGCCTTAATACACACACACACACACACAAATATATATATATATATATATATATATATATATATATATATATATATATATATATAAAATTACCCACACACCTTGCTAGTACCGAGTTGGACCCCCTTTTGCCTTCAGAACTGCCTTCATTCTTCATGTTATAGATTAAACAAGGTGCTAGAAACATTCCTCAGATTTTGGTACGTATTGACATGATAGCTTCACAGATTTGTCGGCTACACATCCATCATGCCAATCTCCTGTTCCACCACCTCCCAAGGGTGCTCTATTGGATTAAGATCTGGTGACTGGTGACTGTGGAGGCCATTGGAGTACAGTGACCGCATTGTCATGTTCAAGAAACCAGAGAGAAGTTGAGCTTTTTGACCCAGTGCATTATCCTGCTGGAAGTAGCCATCAGAAGATGGGTACACTGCAAGTCATAAAGGGATGGACATGGTCAGCAACTATACTCGGGTAGGCCGTGGCTTTTAAGAAATGCTCAATTGGTAGTAAGGGGCCCAAAGAAAATATCCCTCACCATTACACCACCAGCCTAAACCATTGACACAAGGCAGGATGGATCCATGCTTTCATGTGCTTTATGCAATATTCTGACTCTGCCATCTGAATGTCGCAGCTGAAATCGAGACGCCTCAGACCAGGCAAAGTTTTTCCAATCTTCTATTGTCCGGTTTTGGTGAGCCTGTGTGAATTGTAGCCTCAGTTTCCTGTTAGGTGACAGGAGTGGCACCCGGTGTGGTCTTCTGCTGATGTAGCTTATCTGCTTCAAGGTTTGATGTGTTGTGCATTCAGAGATGGTATTCTGCATACCTTGGTTGTATACGAGTGGTTATTTGAGTTACTGTTGCCTTTCTATCATCTGGAACCAGTCTGCCCATTCACAAGGCATTTTCCCTGGATATTTTCACGTTTTCAGACCATTCTCTGAATAGAGATGGTTGTGCATCAAAATCTCAGTAGATCAGCAGTTTTTGAAATACTCAGACCAGCCCGTCTGGCACCAACAACCAAGCCACATTCAAACTCACTTTACATCCCCTTTCTTCCCCCATTCTGATGCTCTGTTTGAACTTCAGCAAATCGCCTTCACCACATCTAGATGCCTAAATGCATTGGGTTGCTGCCATGTGATTGACTGATTAGCACTTTGTGTTACCAAGCAATTGAACAGGTGTACCTAATAAAGTGACCTGTGTGTGTATGTATATATATATATATATATATATATATATATATATATATATATATATATATATATATATAAATATGTGTGTGTGTATATATACATGTCCTAGTGCCAGCAATCAAGCCTTCCCAAAGGCCATATATAAAGTCCAGGGGGCGCTGCACTTAAAATTGATTAATTCCACATGTCATAAATTGCATACTTTTCCTGTCGTTACAATTAACAGTTTCGGGGCTACAAAGCTTACGCCCTAATTCGCAGAACTCTAGTCAAAAATGTAAGAATGAATAGGCCATTAAAAGATAAAATATAAAAGGAGCTTTTGTTGCAATACGTGCCTTCAATCTAGAGCTTTCCCCGCAGTACATTAGTTTTCGTCGGGTTGAATGATGAGCGGCATCATTCAACCCATTTCCTCTGAGCCCAGGCTATCGGGGACCTGCCCCTAGCTCTGCTTTCTCTTTATCGGCGGCATGCTTCTTGACAAAGTGAACTGATTGGATACTGATCCTTTACTGCTTCTCCCACTCTAAACTCTGATTTACTGGGACTGCAAGATGCTGATACAAAGTCAAATTTAGATACCTTACTGTTTGTTATAAAAAAAAATAAGCAGACCCTGTCGGCACAGGGCCACATAGAGAAAGGCATACCTGCTGCAATAAAGTGAATATACATATCTTTTTGAAGGCTCTTGCTAGTATTGAAAACTTCAGGTAGGTAGAATACTTGTTTCTTTCTCCACACACCCTGCTCCCCCTGCCAACTCCTATGTTTTGTAGAGACTTCATATCCAGTAGGAAACAGGTATACCACACACCCAGAAGTGTAGAATGCATGCAATGACTGTGGAGCAGTAAATCGTTTCAAAACATGGGCTGCCAGAATATTCACATTTCTTTCAGCAGGTATTTTTATTGCTTTTCTATACTGACAAGGTCACTGGAATGATGTGTAAGTGACTACAGAACTGCATTATCTTGGGTTTTTAGATCTGCCTAAAGCTCAACTTTGACTACACATAGAAATTAGGCTTCTAAAATATCACACATTGATGATGGCAAAAATGTATTAAAAACAAAGATGTAATATATTGCAGTTTTCCAGTACATAGGTGTGACTGCGTTCCTTTTTATTTATTTTTTAATTTAGGCCTTTTTTTACCTTCATTTTAATTGGGTGATCATGCAGGAACACACTTCCGGTCCTAGGGTGGCTACGCTTCCCTGTATCTATGGATTATCAACGTTGTCACCTAGTATGGCCATATTATGTCATTGATGTCATAAGCATCCCTGCCCCTTTGTGTAGATGCAACTGTGAAATGGGGAATTCCCTGGATGCAGTTGATTGTGCAGGAGTGATTGCTTCCTTTCAGGTTTGGTCTAAACCCAAGTTAGGACCAAAACCTTGCCCATCACTAGTCTAAAAGAGTTTGAAAGCAGTGCAGTATGACCCTACCAGTGTGGTTTTGTGCCTTCACTCTACAATCAACGGACTTGGAGGATGGTTGGTGATTATATGGTTTGCCAAATCCAAAACCATGTAAAGGAGAAAACGTGGAAACTAAAAACAGGTGGCACATGTTCCCAAAGGTGCGGAGAAATTAGAGCAATGTAGAGTAGAGAGTGCATACCACACTACGTAGTCGATCTATAAATATTTACAGCTACCATCTTGAGTTATCCAAAGGGCTAGGCAAGGTTTTTTTTAACAAATAGCCTGAGCGATTTAGCCAAGACCCAGCTTTAATTTCTCTCTTGTGGGAACTGGTTGGTATGATGATACCAGAACCCAGAGAATAAGAAAACCCATGGTTTCTACTCATGTGTTTGAGGTTTGCCTAGTCCTCAACCTGAGACTTGGAATAATTCGATAGCTCAAAAAATAACTTTAAGCTCAGGGTTATGTGCTCATGTGCTGTTTTCTATCTTAACCACTTCAGCCCCGGACCATTTGGCTGCCTGAAGACCAGAGCGTTTTTTTTGCGATTCGGCACTGCGTCGCTTTAACTGGCAGTCGTGCGACGTGGCTCCCAAACAAAATTGACATCTTTTTTTTTTCCCCCCCACAAATGGAGCTTTCTTTTGGTGGTATTTGATTTATTTATTTTTTGCGCTATAAACAAAAAGAGTGACAATTTTGAAAAAAAACACAATTTTTTACTATTTGCTATAATAAATATCCCCCAAAAATATATTAAAAAAAAACATTTTTTCCTCAGTTTAGGTCGATACGTATTTTTGGTTGAAAAAAATCGCAATAAGCGTTTGGTTTGCGCAAAAGTTATAAATAATATAAAGTTATATATAAAGTGTCTACAAAATGGGGGATAGTTTTATGGCATTTTTATTCATTTATTTTTATTAGTAATGGCGATTTTTATAGTGACTGACATTATGGCAGACACATCGGACACTTTTGGCGCTATTTTTTGGGACCGTTCACATTTATACAGTGTTCAGTGCTATTAAAAATGCACTGATTACTGTGGAGATGTGACTGGCAGTGAAGGGGTTAAGTGTGTCCTAGGGAGTGATTCTAATTGGGGGGGATGGGCTACGTGTGACACTACACTGATCACCGCTCCCGATCACATGGAGCGATGATCAGTGTCACTAGGCAGAATGGGCAAATGCTTGTTTACAAAAGCAATTCCCCATTCTTCCTCTCCGTGTGGCGATCTCGGGTTTTCCCACGATCACTCTCGCGGTAGGGTCCGCTACCACACGGCGGCAAATTTAAAGGGACGTACCTGTACGCCCATTTGCCTGTCCGTGCCATTCTGCCGACGTAAATTTTCTTGCGGCGGTCGGCAATTGGTTAAGTTTGTGTGATTTCAGAGTGTGCCCTTCCTGTCCCTTGCCTCCTCTTTTGTTTGGGGTCATGGAGTTGATCAAGGTCTAACGAATCTGTTCCTTAGTATGTGTGCCTTTAAATGGCCTTCTTAATTTGTAGTCGTCTAAAAATTTTGGAGGGCCTGAGAGAGTTCCTTAAAGCTAAGTAAAACTTAACGAGTTTGTGGGTTTACATTCTGCATCACCTAGCAACCCCCCAGCTCAGCCAGTTCTCTTGTCTCAGCTTGGCCCTGTTTACAGTCCATTGAAACCATTCTTCAAAAGCACAGAAGAAATTCAGTTTCATTAGCACCGTTCTCAAGGACAAAATAATTAAAGTTAAATGAACAAACATTGCCCAGTAATTTTCTGCCCTAGTTACCATTTTAACCATTTTTTTTGCCAAGTTGCTTTCCAGCTGGTTAATAATATAGCATGTATGACCATAGAATTGGTATGCATGTCAATATTGTGATTTGATAATACATGATCTGTTTAAACTTTTGTATAAAAACTTAGTTTAGTCCTGTTTTTTGGTCTTTTATGTTTATAATGCAGTTCTTTTTGCTAAAGTATTGCTAAAGTGTAACAACATTGACCATATTCCCATACATAGTGTACAACTTGGAAAAGTTTTGTGGTGTTGGAGTAACCTGGCTTCCTTTTTGTTGTAAAATTAGCTGATTTGAGCTATGTGCTTCACAGAATTCAGTTATGCAGCTGTAATTATTATTATACAGGATTTATATAGTGCCAACAGTTTGCACTACTTTACTTTTACGCTTTACAATATAAAGTTGAAGCATCGGCACACAGTTCTGATAGAGATCTATCTGTAGGCTTTGCGTGATCGCCGGGTTTCCAACTCCGACCTTATAGCATATACTATGTCGTGTTTGCTTTCCAAAATGGTGTCATTTTGTGGGTGTTTCCACTGTCCTGTTGCTACAAGGCCTTCAAAAATGTGATGGGTAGTCATGAAATTAGATGTGTAATTTATGTCCCTAGAACACCTGAAGGTGCTACTTGGATGTTGGGCCTCTATATGTGGCACTATAATATTCCGATTTGTCATATATTAGGCTTTCGGGTTCCTATATTCACTGTAGATGGGTCATTTTGGTGATCCATTCCCTAATGGAAGGGGAGAGATTGTAGTTCTAATGTCTAGATATCATGATTCTGGCAGAAAACTGTGGAAAATATCTTTTCTTGGCACTAGAGAAGAATCCAGGAATAAGAGGAGAAGAACAATTTCTGGTATCCCTGAAATGCAAAGGCTGTCACCTTTTCACATAATGTAAAGATCTGCATCCAGAAGCAGGGCCGCCATCAGGGGGTACGGGCATTACTGAAGTAAGGGGCCCAGCTTGCCAGGGCCTGCTCTACCTACAATCAACTGCACCGCCAGGCCGCTATAGAGAAAGAAGACTTCTTTCACTACTCGCACCACCTTTCTAACGAGCCCCTCAGCGGCTGATCGCGGTCAGCACTAGTTCACCTTCCTTCCCTGCTGAGGCGGAGCCGGCTGGCTGCTGCTGGGTTAGTTTATACAGTGATTGGCCGGGACAAGGTCAGGGGGTGTGGTCAGCTCGTCATTGCGGTGGCCCTAGCCCTTTCTGGTGCATGCATTGCAGATTAGCAGTTAGATACCAGAGAGCAGCATGGAGGGTAGGGTTGTCCCGATACCACTTTTTTAAGACCGAGTACAAGTACCGATACTTTTTTTTTTTTAATGTCATGTGACAGTTTGATGGGCACTGACTGATGGCTGGAACTGACTGATGGGCACTGATTGCAATGATAGGCGGCACTTGTGGGCACTGTAGGCGGCACTTGTGGGCACTGTAGGCGGCACTTGTGGGCACTGATGGGCGGCACTTATGGGCACTGATGGGCGGCACTTATGGGCACTGATGGGCGGCACTGATGGGCACTGATGGGCGGCACTGATTGATGGGCACTGATTGGTACTGACTGATGGGCACTGATTGGTACTGACTGATGGGCACTGATTGGTACTGACTGATGGGCACTGATTGGTACTGACTGATGGGCACTGATAGATGGTACTGACTGATGGGCACTGATAGATGGTACTGACTGATGGGCACTGATAGATGGTACTGACTGATGGGCACTGATAGATGGTACTGACTGATGGGCACTGATAGATGGTACTGACTGATGGGCACTGATAGATGGTACTGACTGATGGGCACTGATAGATGGTACTGACTGATGGGCACTGATAGATGGTACTGACTGATGGGCACTGATAGATGGTACTGACTGATGGGCACTGATAGATGGTACTGACTGATGGGCACTGATAGATGGTACTGACTGATGGGCACTGATAGATGGTACTGACTGATGGGCACTGATAGATGGTACTGACTGATGGGCACTGATAGATGGTACTGACTGATGGGCACTGATAGATGGTACTGACTGATGGGCACTGATGGATGGTACTGACTGATGGGCACTGATGGCTGGTACTGACTGATGGGCACTGATGGATGGTACTGACTGATGGGCACTGATGGCTGGTACTGACTGATGGGCACTGATGGCTGGTACTGACTGATGGGCACTGATGGCTGGTACTGACTGATGGGCACTGATAGATGGTACTGACTGATGGGCACTGATAGCTGGTACTGACTGATGGGCACTGATAGATGGTACTGACTGATGGGCACTGATGGATGGTACTGACTGATGGGCACTGATGGCTGGTACTGACTGATGGGCACTGATGGATGGTACTGACTGATGGGCACTGATGGCTGGTACTGACTGATGGGCACTGATGGCTGGTACTGACTGATGGGCACTGATGGCTGGTACTGACTGATGGGCACTGATGGCTGGTACTGACTGATGGGCACTGATTGCTGGTACTGACTGATGGGCACTGATGGCTGGTACTGACTGATGGGCACTGATGGCTGGTACTGACTGATGGGCACTGATGGCTGGTACTGACTGATGGGCACTGATGGCTGGTACTGACTGATGGGCACTGATGGCTGGTACTGACTGATGGGCACTGATAGATGGGCACTGATAGATGGGCACTGACTGATGGGCACTGATGGCTGGTACTGACTGATGGGCACTGATGGCTGGTACTGACTGATGGGCACTGATGGCTGGTACTGACTGATGGGCACTGATGGCTGGTACTGACTGATGGGCACTGATGGATGGTACTGACTGATGGGCACTGATGGCTGGTACTGACTGATGGGCACTGATGGCTGGTACTGACTGATGGGCACTGATGGTACTGACTGATGGGCACTGATGGTACTGACTGATGGGCACTGATGGTACTGACTGATGGGCACTGATGGTACTGACTGATGGGCACTGATGGTACTGACTGATGGGCACTGATGGCTGGTACTGACTGATGGGCACTGATGGCTGGTACTGACTGATGGGCACTGATGGCTGGTACTGACTGATGGGCACTGATGGTACTGACTGATGGGCACTGATGGGTACTGACTGATGGGCACTGATGGCTGGTACTGACTGATGGGCACTGATGGCTGGTACTGACTGATGGGCACTGATGGCTGGTACTGACTGATGGGCACTGATGGCTGGTACTGACTGATGGGCACTGATGGCTGGTACTGACTGATGGGCACTGATGGCTGGTACTGACTGATGGGCACTGATGGCTGGTACTGACTGATGGGCACTGATGGCTGGTACTGACTGATGGGCACTGATGGCTGGTACTGACTGATGGGCACTGATGGCTGGTACTGACTGATGGGCACTGATGGCTGGTACTGACTGATGGGCACTGATGGCTGGTACTGACTGATGGGCACTGATGGCTGGTACTGACTGATGGGCACTGATGGCTGGTACTGACTGATGGGCACTGATGGCTGGTACTGACTGATGGGCACTGATGGCTGGTACTGACTGATGGGCACTGATGGCTGGTACTGTTAGGTGGCACTGATGGCTGGTACTGTTAGGTGGCACTGATGGCTGGTACTGACAGGCAGCTGGCAGTGATGGCTGGCACTTATGGGCACTGTTAGGTGGCACTTATGGGCACTGTTAGGTGGCACTGATGGGCACTGTTAGGTGGCACTGATGGGCACTGTTAGGTGGCACTTATGGGCACTAAAATGCAGCACGTATTGGCAATTGTATAATTACATGAATGATGAGGGCCAAGGAAGGATTTTGCAATACTATATGGCATATAGCATTGCAAAATCCTTCTTGCCTCTCATCATTCATGTCATTTAACATCTAGTAAGTATGCTGCAACACCCATCTTGGTACACCTTGCACTCGGCTGCAGTAAGCCAGCAGCAGACATCTTGTTACACCTAGCCCAAATAGTTCGGGCTGGGTGTAACAAGCTGTCCGCTGCTGGCTTACTGCAACTGAGTGCAAGGTGTACCAAGATGGGCATTGTGATGTTTACCCTCCGACAGAGACACAGAGCCATCACTTCCTATATCGAATGTGACGGATCCGGTCACCGCTTTGGACAGAATAAGCGGCGGCACCCTGCATCCCTGCCCCGGTCAGCTTACCCCTGTGTTCCACTGCTGCCAGATCGATGTCCGCTCCGCCCACCAACTTCCGGTTACAGGTATCGGATTAGGCATCGGAGCATTTGTGCGAGTACAAGTACTCGCACAAATGCTCGGTATTGGTACCCATTCTAGTATCAGTATCGGGACAACCCTAATGGAGGGTAAGTTGCAAAAGTTTTGTTTGTGCTGCTGTGCCCCATGATCTAACAAGCTGGCGTGATTGAGTTGAATTGTGGAAAATGGATGAGGATGACTCTGGGTGGAAATTTGTTACATTGTTTATTGCCTCTTCATTATGCAACACATCCTCATCCATGTTCACAATGCAACTCAATGCATCCCCATCCCCCCCCAGCTCCACCCATCCCTCTCCTTGCATCCCCATCCCCACCCAGCACCATCCATCCATCCCTCTCCACCATGCATCCCCATCCAGCACCATCCATCCCTCTCCACAATGCATCCCCATCCCCACCCAGCACCATCCATCCCTCTCCACCATGCACCATACATCCATCCCTCTCCACCATGCATCCCCAACCAGCACCATCCATCCCTCTCCACCATGCATCCCCAACCAGCACCATCCATCCCTCTCCACCATGCGTCAACCAACCAGCACCATCCATCCCTCTCCACCATGCATCCACGTCCAGCACCATCCATCCCTTTCCACCATGCATCCACGTCCAGCACCATCCATCCCTTTCCACCATGCATCCACATCCAGCACCATACATCCATCCCTCTCCACCATGCATCCCCACCCAGCACCATACATCCCTCCACAATGCATCCCCATCCCCACCCAGCACCATCCATTCCTCTCCACCATGCATCCCCAGCACCATCCAACCCTCCCTCTCCACAATGCATCCCCACCAGCTCCATCCATCCCTCTCCACGATGCATCCCCAGCTACGTCCAGCATTAAAATAGTGGGTGCACCAAAGGACTCAGGGGATGGCCAGTGGGCAGATTCGGTGAGACAGCCAGTGGGCAGGCCCTGAGAAATATTGGTGGTCAGGCCCCGGGGGCCCAGGCCTAAAGCTGTCCAGCAATTTCTGATTGATGCCCTGTCCAGAAGGGTAAGGTCAGAGGTAAGGCCACCAAATGTGCAATATGATCCCCCTCGCTTTCACGCATTGCTAGCAGTGGTCCATGACAGAATGAAATATTCTTTGGTTGATCAAAGGGCATCTAGACCAACGTGTCAGGACCATCAAGTTCTTTCCTGAGCCCTGGTCACAGTACTGAGTTAGTGTGTTGGGGTGAAAAGTCAGTGAAATAACTGATCAAGTCTTGTCCACAAGCAGAGTTATGATGGGTAAGGTATTCCTGATTTAGAAGAATGGCATAGAGTTAGGAAATAAGGTGAATGGGGGCCTGAGAGAAATTGACCTAGGTAAGTGGGTGGGAGGGGAATGACCAGTTTTTAATGCCATGTAATTAAGCCCCCGCCCACCCACTTCGAAAAGAGGCCACATAAAGGCCTGAATGGAAAGTAACATTTTTCAATAGAAGGGTCATGTGGCCTTTATAACGAGCAGAGATATACAGACGAGGGCAAAAAGGGTGGATTTATCAAAAGTAAAGAGGATCAGGAAAGAAGAGTCGTGATCTCTAGGCTGACCCACAGTTTATTATTGCTCTGAAATATCCAGTCTAGGATGTGTAGCACTGTCTTGTAACACATTACTAAGTGTGAAAGGCCCAGACCCCTTGATTGTATGCTGCAAACTGGGATATTGAAACATGGCGGGGGGGGGGGCGGAATTAGTGAGCCCACCTGTAATAAATCAAGGCAGATCACAGTAGAAGAAAGAAGATTTGGAAGATCGAGATAGGGAGGTTTTAAAAATGGAAAAAGCATTACAACTTGTCCATTTTGAAAAGGTTCATGCATCTAAGCCAAGAGTGCCCCTTCGAAGTCCATGCTTTAAAACTGTATTAAACCTAATAAAAATGTATTAAGGGTGCAATCACGCTGGCACTTGGAATCAGTCCCAGGGGCAGTTCACCTCCTGCCACGAACTGTGCCCCCGACCACTTGTGGTCTGAAACAGTTTGTTTCAATGTGGGTGCAAACCACACAGACTTCTATGGAGACTTCTAAGGAAGAGATCACTGTGGGCTGGAACTCTAGCACAGTTCTTTAACCACTTCAGCCCCGGACCAATTGGCAGCCAAAGGACCAGGCCCCTTTTTGCGATTCGGCACTGCGTCGTTTTAACTGACAATTGCGCGGTCGTGCGACGTGGCTCCCAAACAAAATTGGCGTCCTTTTTTTCCCACAAATAGAGCTTTCTTTTGGTGGTATTTGATCGCCCCTGCGGTTTTTATTTTTTGCGCTATAAACAAAAATAGAGCGACAATTTTGAAAAAAATGCAATATTTTTTACTTTTTGCTATAATAAATAACCCCAAAAAATATATAAAAAAACATTTTTTTTCCTCAGTTTCAGCCGATACGTATTCTTCTACATATTTTTGGTAAAAAAAAATCGCAATTAGCGATTATTGATTGGTTTGCGCAAAA
This sequence comes from Lithobates sylvaticus, assembly GCA_028564925.1. Taxonomy (NCBI): domain Eukaryota; kingdom Metazoa; phylum Chordata; class Amphibia; order Anura; family Ranidae; genus Lithobates; species Lithobates sylvaticus. The sequence goes on from CM053027.1 coordinate 140,667,520, forward strand.
GTTATAGCGTTTACAAAATAGGGGATAGTTTTATAGCATTTTTATTAATATTTTGTTTTTTTACTAGTAATGGCGGCGATCAGCGATTTTTATTGTGACTGCGACATTATGGCGGACACATCAGACATTTTTGACACATTTTTGGGACATTTGTCATTTATATAGAATTCAGTGCTATTTAAATAGCACTGATTCCTATGTAAATGACAGTTGTAGTGAAGGGGTTAACCACTAGGGGGCGGGGATGAGTCAGTGTGACGTGTTGTGTTTACTTTACTGTAGGGGGGCGTGGCTGTAGGTGTGACGTCATTGATCGGCGTTCCCGGTGACAGGGAATTGCCGATCACTGACAGTCAGTGTAGGAAGCGCGGGGAGAGGTTTGTTTACACAAACCTCCCCCGTTCTTCAGCTCCGTAACCCGATCGCGGGACACCAGCGGCGATCCGGTCCGCTGGTCCCGCGGCCCGGGGTCGCGAGCGCGCCGCTAGCGGTGCGCGCGCGACCCACAGGCAGGCACATGCACGATCACGTACAGGTACGTGATTCTGCCTGCCCGTGCCATTTTGCCGACGTATATCGTCGTTAGGCGGTCGGGAAGCGGTTAAAACAGTCCCAGTATGAGTGCAAACCTAAAGTAGATCTATAGGCAAAACTATTTTCACTTTTTTTTTTTTTTTTGTGCCATCTGTGTCCCATTGAGGAGATTAATTGCATTAATGTTCTTTTTCTTTAGAATTTATTTTCACCTGGTGATCCAGCCAAAAAGTCTGTTTGCTTAACGGCCCAGGCTGTCCAGAAAAAGTTAGCAGTTAGTGGTAAATTTTCTCTCAACCCTCTAACTGTTGTGCTTACAGTGGTGATTTTTTTATTTATTTTCGTAAAACCTTCATCCCAAAAGCAGATCAAAACTTTGCAGTAACTTTTTTTTAATCAAATGTTAACTGGAATCGGTGGCAAATCATCCATGGTGCTATGTCCCACACTGCACCCATGGATGCTTTAGGGTGCCAGGATAGGCGTTAAAATTCACCTTCAACTGTGTAGAGGATTCCCCTGGACCAATGGCACAGCGAGAGGGGGTGGGAGGCTGGTCCCAGAGAGATAATAGGACTTTTCTGCTCCATCAGGAATAAGCTGTTCTCCTAATTTTGAGCAGCAGGGAGTTCAGACCGCAGGTGGATGGCTGGTGATCTATACAGAGTGCCTGCCTGGACAGAGCAGGAAAGAGCAGGGGGCCCGAGACTGGGGGACGTTGAAAGGGAATAAATATGCATTCTTTGAAGCAGCACGATGTCTCCGGTGGCTCAGCTCTTTCTGGCATATCATGTCTGTCAGGCTTGGGGCCTTATCAGCAGAAGCGCAGCAGATGTGAGAACCGGACACCTGCGTGAAACCTTCCGCCTCCTGACCACACTGCCATTCCCGTGGTGACCCCGCACCCCCAGCTTATGAGCACCTCTTTGTTCTCCATGCCGAACTGGGACTGCATGAGCCCCACAACCTGCCGCTGGAGAGGTTCTCCTCTGTCCTAGAACCTGTGATGCTGACCCTATGTTACAGCCTTATTCCAAAATGAACTAAATTCTTTATTTCCTCAAAATTCTACAAACAATACCACATAATGGCAATGTGAAAGAAGTTTTGTTTGAAATCTTTGCAAATGTATTGAAACCATCTCTGCAGCACTCCACCAATAAGGCTTGTATGGTAGAGTGGCTGGACGGTAGCCACTTCTTAGTAAAAGGCACATGACAGCCCACCTGCAGTTTTCCAAAAGGCACCTGAAGGACTCTGACCATAATACACAAAGTTCTTTGGTCTGATCAAACCAAGATTGATCTCTTTGGCCTGACCGGCAAGCGTCATGTCTGGAGGAAACCAGGCACCGCTCATCTCCTGGCCAATACCATCCCTACAGTGAAGCGTGGTGGCAGCATTGTGCTGTGGGAATGTTTTTCAGCGGCAGGAACTGGGAGACTAGTCGGGATCAAGGGAATGATGAATGCAGCAATATACAGAGACATTATTAATGAAAAACCTGCCCCAGAGCGCTCTGGACCTCAGGCTAGGGTGAATGTTCAGCTTCCAACAGGGCAACAACCCTAAGCACACAGCCAAGATAACAAAGTTGTGGCTACAGGACAACTCTGTGGACGTTCTTAAGTGGCCCAGCCTGAGCCCAGACTTAAACCCTATTGAACATCTCTGGAGAGATCTGAAAATGGCTGTGCACCAACGCTCCCCATCCAGCCTAATGGCGCTTGAGAGGTCCTGCAAAGAAGAATGTGAGAAACTGCCCAAAAATAGGTGTGCCAAGCTTGTAGCACACTCAAAAAGACTTGAGGCTGTAATTGGTGCCAAAGGTGCTTCAACAAAGTATTGAATAGGCTGTACCTATGATTTTTTTTATTTTTATAAATTTGGCAAGATTTCAAACAAACTTCTTTCACGTGGTCCTTATGGGATATTGTCTGTAGAATTTTGAGGAAAATCAATAATTGAATCCATTTTGGAATAAGGCTGTAACACAACAAAATGTGGAAAAAGTGAAGCGCTGTGAATACTTTCCGGATGTACTGTACTACTCACCGACATACACTTCGTACCCCTCTTCCTGCACATGCTACTCGCCGCTGTACACGCTACACTGTACATTTCCTATTTAACATTACCACATTCTGCACATTCTATAAATTGTCTCAGGCTCTATTTAACGACCCTTTAAGCAATGCCTTAAACTTTCGACCATCAATAACATGGTGATGTACAACACTACGATGAGCCGAGAAAATTAAGTTCAATGCTTCCGAGCATGCGTAGGAATTTTGCATGTCTGAATTGGTACCGAAAAATTGAGAACCTGCTTTCAATCTTTTGCTGGCAGCAATTCGGCCAGCAAAAGTCCGATGGAGCATACACACGGTCGCATTTTCCGACCAAAAGCTCTCATCGGCCTTTTGCGGGCTGCATTTCCGAACGTGTGTATTAGGAATAACACACTTAAATCTGTCCAAACAAGAGTCTAGTAGACATCCCGGGTATGATGAAGTTTGAAACACAAAATCATAAATTATAATATAAATAATTATAACAAATAATAATAATAAAAATTATTCAATAATGTAATCAAATCAAAAACACTAAAATTTGCTCAGTTGCAGAATAGTCGCTGTCATTACTTTCAGTGTTTTATGACGGATTTCCCAACAAATCACTATCGCTCAATTCTGCAAAGGAAAGGCTGCTGACTTGTAACGCAGTGGTTATCCAATTAATGAACCAAAGGCCATATATTGGTTTTCTGGTGAGCGGCCATATCTAAAGGTAGTGGTGTAGTCACAAAAACTGTGGAAATAGGAGCACTTAACCACGAGCAAGGGAAGATATTATTGGCAGGAGTTGATCACTTACTGAGGCTATCCATTGTGCCTTTTCATAAATTTGGTTGGAATTTTTTGTATGGACTCACTGGATTAACCACTTGACCACTGGGCAGTTAAACCCCCTTCCTAACCAGACCAATTTTCAGCTTTCGGTGCTCTCACACTTTGAATGACAATTACTCCGTCATGCAACACTGTACCCAAATTAATTTTGTGTTTTTTTTTTTTCACACAAATAGAGCTTTCTTTTGGTGGTATTTAATCACCGCTGGGTTTTTTATTTTTTGCGCTAAAAATCAAAAAATACTGAAAGTTCGGTAAAAAAAAAAAAAATTCTTTGTTTCTATTAAAAAGTATTGACGAGTATTGGCAGAGTATTGGCAGTGTTGCACAGTGTTGGTAGAGCATTGCACAGTGGTGGCAGAGCATTGCACAGTGGTGGCAGAGCATTGCACAGTGGTGGCAGAGCATTGCACAGTGGTGGCAGAGCATTGCACAGTGGTGGCAGTGTATTGACCAGCGCTGTGGGCACTACACATCCAGCCCACAGCGCTGGTCCCGTCTCTCCCCCTCTCCGCTTCTCTCCTCTCTGTACTGATCGGTACAGAGAGGGGAGGGAGGAACCGGCGTCATGACGTGACGCCGGTTTGTGTACATGTGATCGCTCCGTCATTTGACGGAGCGATCACGTGGTAAACGGCCGCATCACCGTGATCCGTGATGCGCCGGTCCTCGGGTCCAGGGGGCGCGCGGGAGCAAGTTTCTGGGAGGACGTCCGTAGGACGTCCACTCAGGGAAACCCGACCGCGCTGTAGCCGTCTTTCGACTATAGCGCGGTCGGCATGTGGTTACGTTGAATTACCCATAATATACATTTTAGCACTTGCACTTTTTTTGATATAATTGTTTTTCATAATTAGCATTTGCACTTGGTTTAAATCACTGGTATAATCTGTTATTTATTAGTATTGTATATTTGAATCATTTGTTTATCACGTTTATTTATATATCTTTTCACGGTTTTAAATACTGAAGTGTGTAGATCTTGGGCACATCCCCATTAAGGAACCCACCATAAAATACAAACACACATGTCCTATGGTGCAATAGAAATGGTATGATAAATAAACTCACTCAGAAGTTAGCACAATCCATATACTGTAGTTGATTACTTGCGATGATCAGTTGACTGAGCAAGCAAAATTCTTGCAGCATAAAGGGAAAAGCTAGCCTGATACTCAAGGCATACAGCAGCATGTCATCTGCGTAAAGCCTGGATTTATGGTGTTACCCACTCACTGAAATGCCCTGGATAGTGGGCTTATACCAAATCATTCCGGCAAGATGTTCCATTGCTAATATACTGTATAAAGGAAAGGGGCAACCCAGACAGGTCACCTTTCTGATGTGCTGGAAATTGTGCTGTTTTACTTACTATAATGTTACTTCTATGTTACATTTATGTACTTTATAGGAGTCCTTTCTTTTCCTAGTTAACCAGGGCACTTTTACCCCCTTGCTGCCAGGCCAATTTTCAACTTCCAGCGCTGTCTTACTTTGAATGACAATTGCGCAGTCATGCAGCACTGTACCCATATGACATGTTTATCATCTTTTTCACACAAATAGAGCTTTCTTTTGGTGGTATTTATCCGCTTCCCGACCGGCGCACGACGATGTACGTCGGCAGAATGGCGCAGGCAGGAAGGCGTATATACAAGTCCCTTTTAAATGCCTGCCAAGCCATCGGGAGCGGCGTGCTCCCGCGCCTGTCGGGACCCCCGTGAGGCCGGTTTGCGGGTCCCCCGGACTCGTTCGCCGCGGGGACACCCGCGATCGTCTCACGGGAAGCCTGAAAGGGGAGATGCGGAAATAAACAGCATCTCCCCGTTCTGCCTAGCAACTAGTGACGCCGATTTCTGCTCCCTTTGATTGGAGCAGAGATCAGCATTCACTAGCTGACAGCCACGCCCCCCCACAGTAAGAAACACACCCCTAGGCATACTTAACCCCTACACTGCCCCCTTGTGGTTAACCCCTTCACTGCCAGTGTCATTTATACAGGAATCAATGCATTTAAATAGCACTGATTGCTGTATAAATGACAATGGTCCCAAAAATGTCCGATGTGTCCGCCATAATGTCGCAGTCACAATAAAAATCGCTGATTGCCGCCATTACTAGTAAAAAAAAAATATTAATAAAAATGCTATAAAACTATCCCCTATTTTGTAAACGCTATAACTTTTGCGCAAACCAATCAATAATCGCTAATTGCCATTTTTTTTTTCAAAAATATGTAGAAGAATGCGTATCGGCCTAAACTGAGGGAAAAAAATGTTTTTTTATATATTTTTTGGGGATATTTATTATAGCAAAAAATGCATTTTTTTCAAAATTGTCGCTCTATTTTTGTTTATAGCGCAAAAAATAAAAACCGCAGGGGCGATCAAATTCCACCAAAAGAAAGCTCTATTTGTGGGAAAAAAGACGCCAATTTTGTTTGGAAGCCACGTCGCACGACCGCGCAATTGTCAGTTAAAGCGACAGTGCCGAATCGCAAAAAGGGGCCTGGTCCTTTGGCTGCAAATTGGTCCGGTCTGAAAGTGGTTAATCACCGCTGGGTTTTAGATTTTTTTTATTTTTTTGCTAAACAAATGAAAAAAGTTTTTTCTTTGTTTCGGTTATAAAATTTTGCAAACAGGTAATTTTTTTTTTTTCCAATGATGTGCACTAATCATCAGGACACTGATCAGTGAAGGTGTCCCCTTTTACACACTGTGACCGCACTAGGAAAGGAATGCCAATAATCGGCAAGTGTGTTTTACATCATGATCTGCTGTGATTGGACACAGCTGATCACGTGGTAAAGAGCTGCAACTGGTTAATGTACTTATATTTTTCACTGCAAGATGTTTTTTTTGGTCCAAATTAATGTGTGATTCGTTGTTCTTATGCTCTGTGTGCAGTGCATCTTCTGAAGTCTGTTCCCATGTGCATAATCTGTCAGAAGCTATTTGATTTATTGACAGACAGCAGGCAAAGTGCTGAATGGTTCCTTCAATAGATACTGTAGTAAGTGGTGACCCCTTATTGCTGAGAAGGTAGTTTGCTTTGAGAGAGCAGAATAGAGTACTTTTGTTAAGGGGGAAAAAAAAGCTTTGAGTATACTACTTGGCTTTTAGATGTTCATATAAAATACACCACACTTCATACGTAACTGACTTGGAATAGAATTCTATAGCTGTATGAAAAATGGATTTTAAGAATATTTCAGCTTTTGGTTGATCTTCCCATTGTCTTTACAAGACCTTGGTGTGTTGTTGGCGGGGGTAATTTTTAATAATTACCATTATAAATACAGTACATGTAAAAAAAAAAAAGTGAAGAATTCATTGGAAAGTTTAACTGGGAAAGGCTGTATTTTTTTATATAAATAAATAACAGATATACTAAATTATATTGTAATAAATTCAGCTTATTTTTAATGTCTATGGTTACACAACATTTAAATGCAAATGCACACAGGTAGTTGGCCAGCCTCGTATGTAAAGAAGTTTGAATTGTTCTTGTATTTATATTGTAGGGTTTAGTTACTTTAGACTACAATAAATGTTTTTCTAGATACATTTCCACTTATAAAGTAAATTTGTGTGTAGTTATGTTTTTCATAGTTAAGAGTGTCTTTTGTATGCTGCTTGTAAAATTTATGCGATATCATTTCTAGTAAAGTGGATCTTATAGGGAAGTTAGAGTTGGCTTACCCGACTCTTTACTGCTCTACATAACTTTATGAGATCATATGCCTCTACCATTGGTTCTTCTAAAGGTTTCTCAAAATATTCCTATGAATCCACTAAGAAACTGGTGACCCTAATAGTTGTGGTATCCCCCCCCCCCCCCCCATCCTAACATGGGAGCACAGTTCTACTTTTGTACCATGCTTCCTCCTCCCACAGCACAGATAAAAAATAGAGTATAGGTAGAAGGGGCAGTTGAGTGACAGCACGGGGGGGGGGGCTTGTTGTCACTGGAGACAGAAGGCAGCCTCAAAGTCTGAAATGTCGACGTTCATATTTGTAGGGAAAGATGCTAGGTTTTCTTTGCGATTTCTAATTTGGTTAACGTGCACAGGGTGAACTTCCTTTTAGGACCTATTCACACCAGGTGCGGTAGGACTATGTTGGATGGCTATTCCAGAGCTGTCCTACTGCAAGATAAGGCAGATGCCTTGTTTCCTATCTTGCCAGTTCACACCACTGTGTTGAGGTGGTGTGCGCTGGAAAAAGCACAACATGCAGTGTTTTTTTTTTTTTTTTGGCACGATGAAGAGCAATCGACTGCCTTGCTTTACGCTGCAGCCAGTAGAACTTAAAATGTGACTGACATTTCATATCAGTGCCACTTTTTTTTTTTAATTTTTATTATTTTTTTTTTTTATATATATATTCTGCGAACAGCCATTCATGTCTATGGCCGGCTATATGCAGCACGTAGACTTTCAGGGCTGGGGAATGATGCTGGAATTTATGTTGCCCAGGTTCAGTTGCCCATGTGCAAGAGGCCTAAGAATAATGATCCTGGGGACCACACCTTCAATATCTAGACAAGAGCAGCTCACACATTTGTTGCCCCAAGTTCCTTTTTGTTGACCTGTGAAATGTATTTTATTGCCTAAACTTTGGTGTATACATTTTTATTTGTGATGCATTGAGATAGTCTCTAGTTTGATAAAACACATGAAATCACCAGGGCTGATTTTCAGTATGTCCAATGCAAGAACGTATGATGTGATTTTGTATTTAATTTTCATTTCCACTAATGATAATGCTAGTTATTGTCATTTGTGAAGTGAGATTGCTAGATATGAAGTGCAAACATACCTAAATAGAGACTGAATAGAAATGCGATAAACAGAGAGACCTCTTTTAATGGTAATTATAACTGTAAGGAAGTGGCTGCAAATTACATTATGTCTTCCATACAAATGATGAGTGTGTCAGCCTGTTTACCTGAGATATAGTTGCTGTTTGTATTAGAACACAGGTGCGGTGGCAGTATTTTTGCCCATGTATCATTGCTGATTTTCATAATTTTTTTTTTTTTTTTTTTTTTTACAGCGTGGTTACTATACTTTTTTTTTTTACTGACACATCATTTTTTTTGCTCTGTTGTCTGGTCTTTATGTGGTCCAAAAAACATTATTTAGTTCATTTTTCTATTACTTGATTCATTTTTTTTTTTTTTTTTTTTTAGTTTACAGGAACTTTATAGAAAAGTTTTCGTAATGCAATATAAAACAAAAATTGTCAATAATACAGAAAATGCACACCTAGCGGCCAAAATAGTGATGCACTTACAGGAAACTTAAGTGATTGCAGTAGTCGTATAATCGTATACATTTTTTGTTATAAAACATTAAAGCAGTAGTGAATTTTTGTTTTTCTCTTGATAAGCCTGGTATGATACTAAAAATTGCATTTGACCTTTAAGAAAACCCATGCAATGAGTTTGCTTTAATGCCTCCCTCCTCAGCGGAACATACTCTTTTTACGTCTTTTTCTCCATTCAGCTACCTATGTAAGCATGGAATCACTCCAGTTGGAGCTTATACAGGGCTGAAGGTGTTTTCTTGACACCCTTGTGACAGTGCTGTGCCAATCACCAAGCACTAGAGTTGTCACCATAAAGAGGATTGTCATGTGCTTCTTGTACTCAGAAGTACCAAGTAATTTATATGCGTCCTGATCCCTGAGCAGTACAGAAAAGGGAACAAATTATTTTTATTTTAATAGATCTTGGGGTTACTAGGCAATTTTGAAAATATAAGCTTTTTCCTCTGTCTTTCTCTTCCCTGTTCTTTTAATAGTTGCCATCATGTTTGCATGCAATTCCATAACTGCAGACACCTGATGGAATTAAAGTGAGGAACCTTCATATTTCTCTCATTAAAGTTTGCTATGTGGAGATGCCATGAGCGCTATATAACAAACCCCCTTAAGGGCCTTGCACACGGGCTGAATACAGAGCGGCATCGCCCAGTTCAATAGAAACTGGCCAACATTCAGCCTGCGTGTACGGTAGCTGGTCCAACAGAAGCTGGCTGAAGGGGCATGACCATTTGTTTTGTTTTGTGTCAGAACACTATAGCTCAACGGGGGAAGATTTAACATCGGATAGTTAGTACAGTGGCTCCTCCTAAGCTCTTCAGTATTTTTAGGTTTTATTTCTTTTAGTCCGCTTTTAGTGTTCTAATGTAAACATCCCTTGTAATAGAAATAAGGATGACAGGTTCTCTTTATGAAGAGATCCGGGGTCTAAAAGACCTAAAATCTCTCCTTTAGCTTTAAAAGCAAAAGAGCTAAAACGTTTTTGATCTTTTTCTTTATTGATTTTAAAAAAATAAAATGTTTACTTCCACCCTGAACCAAAAGTTACGACATGTTGCTCTGGTCCTCCAAGGCCATAGAGGCAGTCAGACAATCGGATCATTTTTCGGGCATGCCGGTAAAAACGGTAAGCCTGAGAAACACCGGCGAGCCACTCGGCACACTTTCATCAGACAGCCACTGGCTGAAAAAAAAATACCTGGGTTATGGCTAATAGCCTTAGCCATAACCCTGATTTAAACCACTTCAAAGCCACAAAGTATATATACGTATTGCAGTCTTGAAGTTGTTAAAGAAAAAAATGTTTTAGGGCCAGTTCACACCAGATGCAGTGACGTGCGCTTTTTTTTCTGCACAAAATGCATGCACAGTGTTTTCCATGTATTCCAATGGCTCTAGTTCACACCATGCAGTCAGTTTCCGGTCAGTTTCTGGTGTGAACTGGCCCTTAAATTGTCAGGCATTCGTTTGTAAATCACTTTGCTGCACTTTGTATCAGAAACTTAGTTTAAGCATTTTGCTAAACAGGACAAACCACTAAAAACTATTATCTTGTCAAACTAAAAAAAAAGCACGTCTCCCCAAAAAAAGAATCTCACTTCTGTAAGTAAGTTTCTTGCCGATTTTTATATAGGTACCCACCTGAAATACAGAAATGGCTCTGAAGCCTAACTTGGTAATGAATATGATCTTTGGTTAACACAACCTGTATATTAAAATGCACTGCACTAACTTAGTACAACGAACTTCAGGTGTTGCTTTCTCTGAAAACTGATGCCGTTTTAGGCCTGAGGCTGGGTTTACACTATACTACACAACAGTAGTACAAGTTTCATCCTACCTTGCTCTGCAACATCAGTCCTACATTGCTCCTACATTGCTCCTACATTGCTCCTACATCCATCCGGCTTCAATGAACAGGGATCCGACTTGTCCCCATGTTGAGGAGGGCAAGGGCCTCTTCTGACAACCCTGGCCATTGGTTGTCGGGGTCTGCGGGCAGGGGGGGCTCATCGGAATCCTGGAGCCCCCTTTAATAAGGGGCCCCCAGATTCTGGCCCCCCACCCTATGTGAATGAGTATGGGGTACATCCATTCACCTGGGGAAAGAGTGTCAATAAAAAAAAATACACTAGACAGGTATTTAAAGTAATTTATTAGGCAGCTTTGGGGGGTCTTCTTCTGACTTCGCGGGTTTCTCCCTACTTCTCTGCGCTTTCTGGTTCTTCCGCTCTCCGGCCTCTTTTCCCGCTCTCCGGTTCTTCTCCGGCCTCTTCTGACGGGCTTTTCCGCTATCTTCTTCCAGCTCTTTTACTAGTGTTGGCCCAGTCTTCTTCCCTCTTCTGTTCTTCCAATGTTGACACAACGCTCTCTCCCGCTGTAATACTGTGTGCGCGGGGCACAACAATTTATATATGCCTGGGGCGTGGTCACCGGGTGATGACATCATATGGATTCTAATCCATATGACATTATATGACGGTGGCATCCATGATGTCACCCAGTGACCCCACCCCCTTATGACGTCAGTCGCATCATGGCCCGGGAGGTGACATCATAAGGGGCAGGGTCACCAGATGACATCACCCGGTGACCACGCTCCCATGCCTATATAAATCATTGCGCGCACAGCATTGCAGCGGGGGAGAAAGCGCTGTGTAAACATCAGAAGAACAGAAGAGGGAATTAGACCGGGCCAAAGCTAATAAAAGAGCTGAAAGATGATAGCGGAGGAGCCTTGCAGAAGAGGCCGGAGACCAGGAGAAGAACTGGAAAGCGTGGAGAAGTCGGAAGGAGACCCCCGGAGCTGCCTAATAATAAATTACCTTAAAAACCTGTCTAGTGTGTTTTTTTTATTGACACTTTTTTCCCCAGGTGAATGGGTAGGGGTACGATGTACCCCATACTCTTTGACATAGGGTGGGGGGCCAGGATCTGGGAGCCCCCCACCCCGACAACCAACGGCCAGGGTTGTCAGGAAGAGGCCCTTGTCCTCATCAACATGGGGACAAGGTGCTTTAAGGGTGGGGGGCTGCACCCTCCCCCCCCATGTTGAGGGCATGCGGCCTGGTACGGTTCAGGAGGGGGCACTCGGTCGTCCACACCCCTTTTCCTGACCAGCCGGCTGCATGCTCAGATAAGGGTCTGGTATGGATTTTGGGGGGACCCCCACGCAGTTTTTTTGGCATAGGGGGGGTTCCCCTTAGAATCCATATCAGACCGAAGGGCCTGGCATGCTCTTGGAGGGGGAGCCCACGCCGTTTTTTTTTATTTAGAATTTGGTGTGGAGTTCCCCCCCTCAAGATCATTAGTCGCATGCCAAAGTCGGATCATGCAAGACGGCGATCCGACTTCAATGATAGTCAATGAGCTGAAGTAGGATCAAAGTCGGACCAGAGTAGTACAGGGAGCATTTTCAAAGTTGGACCGACTTCTGAAGACGGCTCCCATAGGGAAACATTGATTTTCACACGTCGTGCGACATGAGCTCCCAATGTCAGCGCGTTTGTCGCACTAGTCTGAAACCGGCCTGATTCACACTTTCGCAGGTTGCAGTTTGCATATTGCTGGTGCATGTTACGTTTTTCAATGCATGCTTTTCATCCATTGAAGTCAGTGGAACCAAAAACCAGAAAAACGTCCCTGGCCCTTTCCATGAAATGCACAGATGTGAACTACATCCATAGGAAACCATGTTATATGGACTGTAGTGTGTTACTGAAAATACACAAAAAAATGCTTGGGTTTGAACCAGGCCTTAATCCTGTCACTATGGGGTCTAATTATAAATGTTTTCACACAGCTTTCTCTAAGTATTTTTTTTTTTTTTTCAATTAAATCCAATTAAAAAAATATGTGAGTCTTTGAAAAAAAATGATAATTGTGTAAAAAACCTCTATAAATAGTCCACTTTTAAAGAATTTGAAATTACCTGTAGGTGCATGTGATATAGGTTAACTGCTTTTGCCACTAATGTTTAGTGTTGCACAATATATTAAAATATGGTTCCTGATAAATACTGAACTGCAGTGTAATATTTTTGCATTTGGATTATTTTCAGGGCTGGCTAGTATGTGAAGAGCAGACCTGCCAGAACCGGACACGTCGCGTTCCCTTAAACTTTTCTCGCAGTGGGCCAATCTGCCAGGCCTGTATGAAAGCAACATTAAGATCAGAAGTAAGTCTCAAATGTGATGTTTTGCTTTGTCCCCTGACTGGTCAAGTTGTTGGTATTTATGCATCGGGCTCTGTAAATTGGAGCTCTGTGCTTTTTTGTACAGCTCAAAAGCAAACTTCCCTGTGGTACTTTGAACAGAAGATGAATACTGGTTCACAATGTTGTCTTGTACAATGCAGGAATTTTAAAGCAGCAATTTTTTTACCTTACCAGAAATCCCTGTTGCTAGGCCGTCTTCCTAATCTGCCTCCTTCCTACTCCGCGGTGACCTTCGGTCTTCTCTCCTCTCCTCCTCCGCGTTGTCCTCTGGGTAATGGGGCGCGCTGTGTTCTGGGAACTGTGTGTTTCCTAACACTGCGCGTCTCGCACATGCACAATAGGAAACAGGCAGTGAATCCGCAAGGCTCAACTGCTTGTTTCCCTTAGTGAGGATGGCGGTGCTGGGAGCCGAGGGACGGGTCGGCCGACATCGCGGGTGCCCTGGAAAGTTAAGTGTCCTTATTAAAAGTCAGCAGCTTTTTTTTTTTTTTTTTTTTTTTTTTTTTTTTTAGCTGCTGACTTTTAAAACTTTTTTTACCGCTGAAACACTGCTTTAACCTAATACAAAAAGTTTCTAAAAAATAAAAATATTCCAAGATCTCCCCATTTTTCAGTTTCTGTAAAGTACAGGAAAAGCAACATCCTAGTGTACAGCCTTACCTAGCTCTCCAACATGTTAGAACCCGCCTATGTTTTAACCTCATGGCGCTGACACCACTCAAATATGCGGCCCCTTGGCGGGTGGGCCTTGGTGCCAAGCGGCTGCTTATTTGGGTACAGTATTGCAAAAACAGCTGCGCCAAAAGTACGCTCCCTGAGTGCGTCCCAGCACAGTTAGCTGGCCAACAGAAAGCTCCCAATCATGTGACAGCCAATCACAGTGGTCACATGACCATAAACCCTGCCTCCCAGCATCTAAAACCCCTTAAACGTCCAGCGCCAAAGGATTAAAGTAGAACTATAGGCAAACCTTTTTTTTGTTTGTTTTCATTATAGATGGGGTAAAGGAAGATCACAACTAGAGATGGGATACATTTTTAAGCCATGTAGGGGGGGGGGGGGAGTTTTTTCCCAGAAATAAATTAAAATTTTGGAAATTTAAAAAAAAATCAGTGTTGAGCAGTATTACAAATTGAAAGTTGTTTTGTTACACCGGGAAGGTGAAATGCAGTGTATATAAAAGTACAGCTTATTCAGTAAATAAACTAAACTCGCTTTTTAAAATTGTATTTTTTTACAAATGAAATAACAAGGACTGTATGTGTATAATAAGAACATGTCAATTATACATGAGAACCCCCCTTTCCCCCATAATATAAAAGTTTCCTGCTTATATGCATTTTCAGTTTTTGACAATGCTGATCCAGAAGAAAATTTTGCTCTTGCAAAGCTTGATCAATGCTCTGCTGATTTTCAGGTGTCATTTTATGTTCTAAATGAAGGTATTTTTTGGGAGGTTTGGAAACCTTCCCTACTTGAAGGTGCTGCTGGTGAAGAAATACCTTGTGATGATTCAGAAGCAGCAGAAAGTATCTCTGGAATGAGAGGAAAAGCTACTCGTACTTTCATTATGGTGCTCATCATTTCATTACATTTTTAGTGTCTTTTTGGGCACCTCTGGCAAGCTTTATCATAGAATTTGGAAAATAATATTTCTTCTCGCAATATTTGCAAATTGCAGCTTTGCTCTAAACATGATGTGATGATGAACACTAATAGGAATCCTGTATAGGTTATAAAGATAAACTCATTTGTCAGTCAAATTGACCCTCTTGCATGTCAATTATGGCCTGATGGACCAAACTATCTACTGTATCTGAAAAATGAGTGGAATATGAATTATCAATATTCTTTTACCTCAGAGGCGTTTCCAAAATATAGCATTGATAGTCAAACTGACTTGAATCAAAAGGTGAATTTATTTGTCACACGGTTGGCATCATAAATACAATGTAAAAAGTATAATAGTTCAGTTCAGTGTGGGTAAAAGTATATGAAATAGAATAGTTATTAAGCTGTAATTAGCTTATGAAAGTATGTATGTGTCCTTCATGGCTGCTCTTCGGTTTCCATGCTGCCTTGTCCTTTAAGAAGCAGGAAATGACGTTCTTAGACTTCCGGCAGAAAGTCAGCTGTCCCAATTAATCAGTCTTCTTCATGTGAATATGTCAGTGTCATACTGTGTGTGTGTGTGTGTGTGTGTGTGTGTGTGTGTGTGTGTGTGTGAAGCTTCTTCAGTATCGACACGTTGGCTTTTTATGCTACATGTATACGTCAGATCCTCACAAACTTAGAACCTTGTATGGCACACATTAATATCTGCTAACATCAGCAATATGGAACTTGATTGACAAGCCCACATGCAACACTTCATACTTGAAGAAATGTGCTGATCATGTAATTTAATTTTACCTAACATCTACATAATATAGACATATATTTCCAACTTTACATTAAGTAACTATATACTAATACTTATCAATATGACTGAGATTACTCTAAATCTAACATGATATAATCCACAATATATTATTCCTTTAGCTACATAGACACGTGTCTATTTTTGTCCTCATGACATTCTGTACCAGATACCATATATGTCACACTCAAATTGGCTACACCAGAAACTTCCAGCAATGCTCAGCTTTGAATGAGGATATTTTTACTGAACACTTGATCAAGGTCATTCACACATACTATTTATTATGATTAATCATAAAACCAAATATGTTTTGCAAGCTTGCCATGAATATAATATAACACCTATAAGTGCCGAATTATGAATTTAAAATAATATTCTAACAGTATCCCAACAATAACCCAACTGTAGGAGATACAAGATCAAGCCCACACCACAAGCAAACTAAACTGGAGCCTTTTCCCTACAGTGCCCCCTAGTGACAGACATATTTCTCTTGTTTGAGAGCTGCATTGAGAAGTACAGTGTTACGTGAATTGTATTCCATGATTTGCTTGTCTTCAGCTGAGAGAACTTGCAATAATTTAAGGCTTTACAACAAGTCTCAGAAATCTGTCATTAAGGTCTTCATGTTGTATAGTTTGAATACCATGCCATAGATGTAGTATTTATCATTGTAAAAGAACACATTCCACACTACCTTTATGTTTTTCTAATTCTTTCAGAAAAAAGCAAAAAAACGACTTGAGAAAGTTTTTTTTTTTTTTTTCCCTGGCCTTCTCATCTCTAGTCCTAACCACTGTCATTTTATTTTTTGCCATCTGAGTCTCACTTCCCGTCCCATAACCAAAGCGGGTAGTGAGAAGAAATTCCTACAAATTAAAGCATAAT
Source organism: Lithobates sylvaticus (assembly GCA_028564925.1). Lineage (NCBI taxonomy): Eukaryota > Metazoa > Chordata > Amphibia > Anura > Ranidae > Lithobates > Lithobates sylvaticus. The sequence continues at coordinate 140,683,819 of CM053027.1, forward strand.
TAAACTCCGCTTTTTATCTTGTACCTACAGGTAAGCCTACAATAAGGCTTACCTGTAGGTACAGTGAATATCTCCTCAATGTGCACCGTTTAGGAGATATTTACTTGTGTAACAGCCAGTAACGTCACTGGCGCATGCGTCTATTGAGAGAGCTGCGCCACAACCATAAATCCCACACGCATTGCTCAGAAGTGACATTGCGGCTCGGCCATTCAAGAGGCTGGCTCTCGCTAACCTGGAAAGTATAACGGGTGACCATAGAAACCCTGTCAGTGTTGACAGAGTGCCGCTGGAAGGTTTGGGTTTTTTTTTTTTTTTTGGTTTTTTTTCCTAGGCAAGTCTAAGGTGCTAGAATGCAATGCACATTATGACTTGAGCCTGCTTGGGGATCATCTTTTTTTTTTTTTTTTTTCTTATCACACTTTACTAACGCTTTAAGGGAATCCCTTAGGGACACCCAGGTCACCAGAACTAGTGTACCTATTGCAAAATTTCCCTTCTACTATTTTTCTAGGGACAACCCAACATTTTAGATTTTCTTTTATGATCACTTTTAATGATACACAGGACACAGACAGGGTGAATCAGTTTCAGTCCACCATTGATGTCTCTCATTCCTGGGGTTTTAAGATTCTTTCAAGTGGTTGCACTTTGTCCTATTATATACTATTTTATTTTTATATATATATATAATATATTTCTCTGCAGAAGCAACTGTTAATGTGCTTGTATAGTGAAAAATGTTTTTTGTTTACATTTTGCCGACTGTTTGTTTTTTGTTTACATTTTGCCGACTGTTTGCATTGGGGAATTTTTTTTTTTTTACTTTCTGTCCCAGAAACCCAACAGGATGTTAAAGGAAATCTCACATATATATGTACATACGTGTGTATGTATGTGTGTGTGTGTGTATATGTGTGTGTGTGTTAAATGGTGCATATGCAAGTCAGTGAATGGATATTCAAAAAATGATGTGTAGTTTGAACCAGGCCACTAATGGTTATGTAAAGCAACGTCATCAAATTAAAGTTGCTAGAAAATGAGCTCCTTGTACAAATAAGCTACTGCACTTCCTCCTGCTCACACCATTGACAAGAAGAAAGCCTTTAACAGAAGTGTTCTGCAAAACCTGGCACTTCCTCTGGTTCCTTTCAGAGCTCTGCAGTGCCTCCCGCCTGCCCTTACTTCACTACAAGACATAGTAAGGACATGACAATTAAGGGAAGAACCCACCGAGAGCAGTGAAATGGAGTTGGGTGGTGCGGGGTAGCGGAGAGTTACATGGAGCTCTCTTATTGACTGCTCTAACTCAGGAACAGTCATTTAAGAGGAAACTAGTTGACATCGTTATTGGCAACTACCGTATATACTAGAGTATGAGCCGAGTTTTTCAGCACATTTTATTGTGCTGAAAGTGCCCCCTCGGCTTATACTCGAGTCAATCACTTTTCTGCAGCAGAAAATGACATTTTCCGACCCAACTTTGGGGCCCCGTATTTCGGGGCCTCTTAGTGCTAGGAACCCCCAATTTGCTAGGAACAACCAACACTACAACCTATCCAAAGATGGGGTTCCTAGCACTAAGTGGCCCTGAGATACGGGGCCCCAAAGTCGGTTCAAAAAATGTCATTCTCTGCTGCAGAAAGTGCTTGACATTTTCTGAACCGACTTTGGGGCCCCGTATCTCGTAGTCACTTGGTAATAGGAACCCCATCTTTTGATATGTTGTAGTGCCATATGTTGGGGTTCCTAGCACCAAGGGGCGCAAAGATACGGGGCCCCAAAGTCGGTCAACTGTGTCCATCTGCAGCAATGTTATTTTAGGACCCTTTGGGTCCAGAGACCCCAAATTTTGGCTGCAGATTAGGGGCATCTAGGAACCCTTAAACTACCAAGTTTGAAATTTGGGGGACCTATGGCTGTAAATGGGCACAGTGAGGCTGCAAATGGGCATTGTTGACCCTCTTCCACTTACAGTAGCTGCGCATTTCTCACCCTAGGCTTATACTCGAGTCAATACGTTTTTCCATTTTTCTGTGGTAAAATTAGGTGCCTCGGCTTGAATTCGGGTCGGCCTATACTCGAGTATATACGGTAAATGTAAATTTCTTCAGGGATATTTATAATGTATATTTGCTTTTCTAAGGCAAAAATTTACAGAACACCTATCACTCTCATTAAACTGCGCATTGTGCGCATGCCTTTATTATTATTTTTTCTCTAAATGCAAATTTGATACATACTCTTGATTTTTCATTGCCACTAATTTGCGCAGTAATGTTTGGCACAAAGTACTTTCTTTAATACAAATAATATAGTCTCTATTACAGCAGCAGTTAATCCCTGTCCAGCTCTAGTTTTTCAATAATGTTGAATCTCTAGGAAATTCCTTGGTAAACAAGGGTCTATGTCATCTGTTGAAATGTAGCCGAGCTCATACGAGGCGAGGCTTTCTATTCGGGTCCTTGAGTCTGTATTATATGGTGTTATGATTTCTTTGTGATGGCGTCTGTCTGAGTGTTAGAGGCCTTAGCTTTGCTTGGCCTCAACTAAGCTTATTATGCTTTTCAAAAAAACATTTCCAAAGCTGGTTGTAAGCCCAGTGGCTTACCACTTGTGAATGATTACAGATTTTCCTTGTTTTTGGTACCCCTCTGACCTCACACTCCCACCACTTTTATTTCACATTGCGAAAACCATCCACTGCACATCCAAGTTTCATTGAGCAGCCTAAACCCTACACATTTTGGTGTTAAGTAAAAGGAGGGAAATCTGCTTAACTCCTTCCCCCAACAGAGCTCTCCTAATGAGAAATTAAGAGACTTCTGTAATTAAATTGCATAGCTGCTGTCTGTATACACTTCTTATTTTTTTTTTGTTTTTGTGATGAAAAATAAAATGAATGGAATAATCAACAAGCTATGCAGATCCTCTATATGTTGCATACCACACGGTATAAATGCTTTTAGATTCATGGGAAACACACACTTTTAAGGTCAGACTTCATAAAAAATTAAGCATTTTTACTGTCTTTACCATCCAGTCAGATTACACTTGTTAGCAATTGCACAACATTTATTGTCCTCTAGCTTTAACGCATGGGGCCCACTGGGGCTCTTGCTGTTCACATTTAATTGGTGGATTAGAATTGATTTCCAGGGAATATTGTAAGCGGTTTTCGTATTTGCAATAAATAAAAATATGTAGTATCCTTGCCAATCTTTTCTGCTCTCTCTTATGCCACCAGTATAAAATATGTTTGTAAAATAGTAATTGCAGGCAGTAGAAACAGTCAAATGAATACAGCGAGGCTTAATGAAGAGAGAAAATGATTTGTGAGGTAAAGAAGCACAGTGCAACTGCAGGGTGAAACCTTAATGCGCACCCTAAGCCCACTGACAGATTGAAATTCAGCCATCTCAGCAGGAACCTGCCAAATTTCGATCTGTCTGTGGGCAGGCTGGGTTGTACTAATGTCAATTCCTTTGATCGATTTTAGTACAACCAGCCTGTCTGTTGCTTTTTTTTTTTTTTCTTTCATTGTATTCTGACAGCAGGGAAGCACTGACCTTGGAGTGTTCTTTAACTGTTTCAGGCATTTCTCCCCTCCTATGTCTGAGTTTTTTGGGAAAGTTTGTAATTTTAGCTGGCTCAGCATGCAGAGGCCACTGGCAGGATCTCCTGCCCTCTGTTTATCTGTTGCTGCAACTGCCTCTGCATAAGCGGCTGAGGAGGATTTGGAATGTACTATATCCCTATTGGATGACTTGCATGAGGAAACTGTCTGCTGACTTGACTCCTAAATGTAGAAATACCATTTCAGTCCATCTTGACATGGTCAGCAGATGTATGGACCATGAGCCACCTGCATCAGCCGTCTCTAGAGTACCCAGCCTGCTAACTTTCCCAGTGCACTCACCTTGTGCAACATATTTTGAATAGTGCTTGGCCTAATCCAAACAAAGTGTTCACTCCTCCCAAACTCTTTGCCCAGCAATTTCCTATTAAAGAAGGTTAATCCCTGTAGTGGATCCAGCCATTTACTGTCTTAACAAGAATCTGACTGTTCTTGTAGATGACGTCCCAGTGTTTAACCACTTCAATACCGGGCCTATTTTGGCCTATTTTCCTTCATGTAAACATCATAATTTTTTTGCTAGAAAATTACTCAGAACCCACAAACATTATATATGTTTTTTTTTTAGCAGAGACACCCTAGGGAATAAAATGGCGGTCATTACAACTTTTTATCTCACGCGGTATTTGCGCAATCATTTTTCAAACGCCTTTTTTTTTTGGGGGAAAAAAACGGTTTCATGAATTAAAAAATAACAAAAAACAGTAAAGTTAGCCCAATTTACAGGTTACCAGTTTAGAGTTAGAGGAGGTCTAGTGCTAGAATTGTTGCACGCACTCTAACGCACGCGGTGATACCTCACATGTGTGGTTTGAGCGGCTTTTACATATGTGGGCGGGACTTGCGTGGTGCGTTAGCTTCTGAGCGCGAGCTACCGGGGACAGGCGTTTTTTAAAAAAATTTTTATTATTATTTATTTATTTTTATTTTTTGGATCCTATTACAAGAAATTTAAACATCCCTTGTAATAGGAATGTATGTGACAGGTCCTCTTTATGGAGAGATGTGGGGTCAATAAGACCCCACATCACTCCTCCAGGCTGGAAAGCATGAGATTGGTAAAAAAAAATTTTTACCGATCTCATGCTGACAACCGCGATCTGTTTACTTCCGGGTACCGGACGTGACGTCATAACGTCGCGCCCAGGCCTCCGATGGTCATAGAGATGACTGGTGACCATCTGGTCACCGGAAATCTCTATGCTCGTCATCCGGCGGCGAGCGATTCTTTCTCCGGGCCCCCGACGGCACGGGAGAGCCCGGAGAAGCACCAGATATAAGAAAGATCAGGCGGCGGAACTGCCGCTATGATCATTCTTATGGTGCACAGAATCGCCGGCCGGAAAGAATGATATCTGAATGATGCCTATAGCTGCACGCATCATTCAGATATCCCCACTCAATGTCAAGGACGTCATATGACATCCTTGGTATTGAAGTGGTTAAAGGCTAGAAGCCATTTCCAAGGCCTTATTTTCACTTGCATACCCTGCTCTTCATCCTACCATTGCTGCCATGTCCATCTGAAACATCTTTGATGTCCAAGGATATTGGTCCAAGCATATTTATAGTGATGCTACTGCTAGCCTAATGATTCCTATAGTCCAACAACTGGAGCTCAAGCCTGTGGCCTTATGGGCTGGTGGATAATATGCGCCTACTTTACAGAATGGGTCTCCTGTTGATGCACATGCGGAGGACCCTTTGGCTCAAATATTGGTCTGTGGAGCATCAGTGCAATAAATATTTATTGTGTATGCCCTTCAATGGGGGAACTCCTCTTTGGTCTATCCCTAGACAAATTTATCAAGGACATCCCAGAAGGAAAGGGCACTTCTTTGCCATATCAAAAGAAAGCCTCAATCTGGGAACGCTCTACTTTGGAGCTAAGAAATGTTTAATTTTTCTCAGGTCTCCAAGGCCAAGCCTGGGACTCCCAAACTAACAAACAAGTCCTTCTTGCAATTAGGGCATGTATGGCCACCAGGTCCCAGGATGCTTGGGTCCAGAATATTGGTACCTTGGGGTTACAAGCTAGAATTTAAAACTAGCTTGTAACCTCCTTGTTTGATTTTGTCAGACCTACTAACATTCCCACAAAGGCTAGCAGACTTCTACACTGCTCTGTCAAAGCTCCTCTGTCAATGGGTCATAAACATTGTCCAGAAAAGTAAAGATTCCATAGTTTTTAGTCGATTTTTTTTTTACCTTTCTGAGAGAAAAAAGGGGTCATACGCCCTATACTACAGTACTGTGCAAAAGTTTTAGGCAGGTGTGAAGAAATGTTGTAAAGTATAAATGCTTTAAAAAAAAAAAAATTTAAATTATTTTTATCAATGTACAAAATTCAAGGTGAGCGATCAGAATAAAAATCAAACAATTTTTGGTATAACTACCCTTTGGCTTCTAACTGGCATCAATTCTTACACTCGCACACTTTGTGCACTTGCACAAAGTCAGTGATTTTGTAGGTTTAGAGTCAGGTGTATGATTAACCAGTTATACCAAGCAGATGCTAATCCTCAATTTCCTATGTAGGTTGAAACTAGAGGTGCACGATTAATCGTTAAAACATCTTGATTCAACCCCCTCACGATTCCTATGCAGCATTTACATAATTCATTCATGTAAGTGCAGAGATGTTCTCTATTCATTCAGAGCTGTCAAAAAAAAAAGGCGGCAAATGTTTAACATTGTCAGCGCTGAGAGATAACTTTAAACAAAGCATCTTTTCTTTCTTTTAGATCAAAGGAATGAACTTTGGTCTGTAAATTTAGGTCAGTATAACCACTTAAAGACTAAACCTTTTTCTGACACTTGTTGCTTACAAGTTAGAAATCAGTATTTTCTTCTTAAAACCTCCAAACTGTGTGTGTGTGTATGTGTATATGTATATGTATATATATATATATATATATATATATATATATATATATATATACATTTTATTATTTTAGCAGACCCTAGAGCAGGGATATGCAACTAGTGGACCTCCCAGCTGTTGCAAAACTGCAAGTCTCATCATGCCTCTGGGTATCATGCTTGTGGATGTCAGGCGGTTGTTGCAATATTTTATGTCACACTGTATTTGCGCAGCGGTCTTCCAATCTAAATTTTTTGGGAACAAATGCACTTCAATGAACTTAAGAAAAAAAAAAACGAAACGGTAAAGTTAGCCCATTTTTTTTGTATAACGTGAAAGATGATGTTGCGCTACAAGAATTGTGAGAATCGTGATCTTTATTCTAAGCAAAAAAAATTGTGACTCTCACTTTAGCCAGAATCGTGCAGCTTTAGTTGAAACACAGTACTTAACAGCTGTGAAGGAGGCTTAAAACTTGGAACTCAAGTGCAAACATTGCCCAAGGGGACTTTAGAGTAGTTGCACCACACAAAAGCAAATTGGTACATTTTAAAAAAAATCTAATTTTTTATACATAATAAAATCATATTAAAATTGCATAGAAAATATTGTAAAGTGATGAATAATTGTATGATACCATATGTGCATATAGGAACAGCCAGTGGATAGCCTACAACTCAACACATTTCGTGAAGCAACATTCACTTCTTCAGGGGATAATAATGTTTAATTGGGTATCTGCAATATTTTATTGTAGTTGCCCACTATTTGTGGGGGCACCCTGTTTTGTGAGCCCTGTTGTGTGGTTCCTGTCTGGTGCTCTCCTGCCCTTTCCACAGCTTCTGGACAAGACTTTGCCCATTGCACTCCATTTATTTTGCGGAAGAAGGACTTGATATATAGATATTTTTTATACATGTTGTACGATTGGTGGGTAAGTCCTGTTTTGTATTGCCCATCAATTGTTACTTTTTAAAGTTTCTTTTTTTTTCCTTTTTGCAGATATTTTCATTGGTAAATGGGCGTACAGATACGTCCCTTTTTAAATTTGCCGCGTGCCATTGCGCGTGCTGGTCAGGACCTCCGTGAGTCGGATCGCGGGTCCCGCGGACTTGATCGCCGCAGGGATACCCACGTTCGTCACACAGGGAGGAAGAACGGGGAGATGCTAATGTAAACAAGCATCTCCCCATTCTGCCTAGTGACAGTGTCACTGATCTCTGCTCCCTGTGATCAGAGCAGAGATCAGTGACGTGTCACACACAGCCACGCCCCCCCACAGTTAGAAACACGCCCATAGGACACACTTAACCCCTACACTGCCACCTAGTGGTTAACCCCTTCACTGCCAGTGTAATTTACACAGGAATCGGTGCATTTGTATAGCACTGATTGCTGTATAAATGACAATGGTCCCAAAAATGTCCGATGTGTCCGCTATGTCGCAGTCATGATAAAAATCGCAGATCGCCGCCATTACTAGTAAAAAAAAAAAAAAATTAATAAAAATGCCATAAAACTATCCCCCATTTTGTAAACGCTATAACTTTTGCGCAAACAAATATGTAGAAGAATACATATCGGCCTAAACTGAGGGAAAAAAACTTTGTTTATATATTTTTGGGGGATATTTATTATAGCAAAAAGTAAAAAATAATGCATTTTTTTTTTTTTTTTTTTTTTTCAAAATTGTTGCTCTTTTTTTGTTTATAGCGCAAAAAATAAAAACCGCAGGGACGATCAAATACCACCAAAAGAAAGCTGTATTTGTGGGAAAAAAAGGACGACGATTTTGTTTGGGAGCCACGTCGCACGACCGCGCAATTGTCAGTTAAAGCGACGCAGTGCTGAATCACAAAAAGTGGTCTGGTCTTTGGCCAGCAAAATAGTCCGGGGCTTAAGTGGTTAATGACCTGGTTTCTCTTCAGATATCCCATTAAACGTTTAGCTCCTAAAGAAGTAAACCTTTCTTCACAAAAGTTGTAGGATATCATCAACTGGCTATATTCCTATATGCATTTGTGCTGTCGTACAACTATTCATCATTTTATGATATGTTCTATGCAATTTATATCATTTTAATGATGTATGTGACTACAAATTGGATTTTATAAGAATGTACTGATTTGTTTGTGTGTTGAAACTCCTCTAAAGTCCCATTGGCAATGTTTGCACTTGAGGTCTCTCATATTTGTAGGGATTGGTCTGCCCTTTTATCCATGGCACCATGTCCTCTTGTATTGTGCATGAGGCTTAAAACTGGATGAGGAACAGCAAGACTGCTACTAAGGTGAGGTTGTGGAAGACAGCATGGCAAACCTGAGCACAGCAACAAGACCCAGGGTACTGCTTCAGCTATGTCTCTCACAGGCAAAGATGTCAATGCAGACTGGGGTTTCAAGATGTGCTGCTCAAAGCCTTTTGAAGCAGCACAAAGAAACTGGCAGCAGCCAAGGAAACTTAATGCAGCAGGTGAAACCCACATTATGCTTACCTCCCTTCGACATTGGAAAGTGTCCACATTGCCATCAGCACAGAACTGGTGGAAACCAGTGGGACCCAGGTACACCCATCTACTGTTCAGAGAAGTCTGACAAGTGGTCTCCATGGAAGAATTGCAGCCAAAAAGCCATACCTTTTTGATGAGGAAACAAATATAAGTGATTCAACAGTACCTAGAAGAATTGGTGCTGTTTTGAAGGAGAAGGGGGGTAGCACCAAATATTCATTTGATTTGGAGAACTCTTCTGTTCATTTACTTTCCATTTTGTTAATTGATAAAAAATAAACTAACACTTGTACTTCTGAAAGCATTCTTAATTTAAAGCATTGTTTCACACCTGCCCAAAACTTTTGCACAGTAGTGTATATCTCAAAATTTCTTAAACCTTCCTTGAGAGCGAAAATTTAGCATGGAATCTTCAGGGGAAGTCATCACTTCTCTCCACCTGGGAGACCTTCTGGCATCTGTAGATATTGAGGCTGTCTACTTGAATGTCCTCATCTTTCCAGTGCATTAACACGCTCTGCGTTTTTGCAGTGGTCACACAATATTACCATCCATTTTGCAGCCCATCCTTTTGGTTTTCCCACTGCAACACAAGTCTTCAGCAAGCTGCTAACACCTGTGATTGCTTTTAATTGTGCATTCCCTATTGATTTTCTTCACCCAAAGGTTTTTCAAGATCCCTGTCATAGAGGAAAACCAGATATGGACATTCTATATGGACAATAGCAGACTGAGTAGTAGTTGTACTACTTTATATTTTTTAGTATAGCATGATCTTAAAAAAATGCACACGTGTTTAAGGGGCTGCAGAAAGCGGTTTTACATGATCCTCCCCTCCCTTGGCAGAAGGGGTTGAGGGGGGGGGCGCACCCAGACTCCACTTTGTGGGGCTGGTCTGTAGTGTTTGCTTTGGGCACTGGATCCTTCATTAGGCATTCACCTTGACTTGTAGTGCAATGTGTATTTAGCCTCAGGATGCTATAGAGGTCCAGGGCCATGGTTTACTTTTGTGATTCCCAGACCCTGGAGACCTCTTAGGGTTATGCCTACCGTGATGGGCCAAGCCTGATCCTCAAATAGGTCTAATGTTGTGGATAAAGTAATACATGGTTCCCTAGTGTATTTACACCGGTTCCTGGTCCTCACAGGAGTTAAAACGACGTATCCACATTCTGGAACTGAGCCATCCGATTTTTATAAAAAAAAATGTTTTTCTATAACACTGGACACCCCCATTGTGCAAGGTCATCCAGTCAGGGAACAGTACCACAGCAGTGACCTGCATAAACAGTCTGGGGGGCAGCAGAAACCAGGCTGCCTTAATTAAAACAAATCTGATACTCTCCTCTTTCTCAAATTCATATTCCGGTTCGCTTTGCTGTCCGTGCCTATAAAGTGGACAATTGACAGGCAGACATCCTAAACTCACTAACACCTAGTTCCAAGGGAGTGGTCTCTGCATAGAGATCTTTAAGAACACTGCCGCTGATGGGGAAAACCAGATGTGGCCATAAGTAAAAAGCCTTTCTACAGGGAGTCTCTTCTGTTGTTCCCCACCAGATGCCTTCTGGTAATCCCATATGATCTTAACTTGGTACCCTCAGCTTCTTCTGAATCCTCCCTTAAAACTCATTAGGCATAGTTCCTTACCCACTGATCTCACTCAAAAGGTGACTTTCTTTGTCACTATCTCTGCTCGGTTTTAGAGCTGGCCTCATTATCATGTCGAGCCATTCCTTGCTGTCCATAAGGATAACGTGGTGCTAAAAACAAGCTGAACTGTGGTTGACCACCCACCTAGTGTGTAAAGTACAATCGTATGCAGTTCACATGCCACAATTTTTTGTGTCACAATTGAGGTAAATATAATATGGCATGCTGGGTTGATAGGTGGAACCACCTGTCAAACTCTGCCTTTCAAGTCGGTGGGCCAGTGCTGTAACCGCAAGCCAAATGCTTGACTGCATATGTGCCGAGTATTAGCCCCGTTTATAAACTGCCACTTAGCAACAAGTATGCATTCAGGAGGCAGCAGAATCACCTCTTGAATGTCTGACAGTGGCTTCTTAACCGCACTCTGAAAAATGATCTGCTGTGGATCCATTTGCCAGAGCACAGGTTAGGGCGAACCTAGCCAAAAGATGAACTTCAGTTATATATAAACGCCAATAAAACACTATAAAATGTACTTGAAAGTGTCTGAAAACCTCAGACATGAAATATGAAAGAAGCTCATCCTTCTATACTGTGTACTTGATCCATGCACCCAGCTGCTAGAGCTAAAGAGCAATCCTTTCTTCTGTGTGTTTTCTTCTACAGAAGAAATGGCTGCATATACACAGCTACAACTTATGTTGGAGGATTTCTCTATTACCTGGTTGATCCTTCCTGTGCCCCTCCTATTTATCGTAAACTGACTGTGCTAAGCATGGCAGCTGATCCATATTATCGTGGTCAGTTTATGTCCTGTTATCCCCCACTTAGCTACAAACACACTGTGCAGTGTCACAGCGTGCCTGTATCTTCTGGGGTTAGTGTAAACCATGGGTACTCAACCTGTGACCCTCCAGCTTTTGCAGAATTCCCATCATGCCTCTGCCTTTGGGAGTCATGCTTGTAACGGTTAACCTTGCATTGCCCCATTCTGCAATAGCTTAAGGGCCACAGGTTGAGCACACATGGTGTAAACCAGGGATCCTCAAACTACGGCCCTCCAGCTGTTGAGGAACTACGCATCCCATGAGGCATTGTAAAACACTGACATTCACAGACATGACTAGGCATGATTGGAATTGTAGTTTCTGAACAACTGGAGGGCCATAGTTTGAAGACCCCTGGTGTAGACCATGCCCTCCCCTCGCCCATCCCTCCGGCCTTAATTGACAGTGGCTTCCCCTCCAGCTGTTCCTCCTCTCCTCTTTGTAAGGCTGCCTCTCTGACATATCAGACGTGTGTGCCCCATGCTTCTTAAAATGCCCACCGGCAGGTCACTTGATTGCTGTTTATTTTCAAGCACTTTACGTACCTGCTGGTGGACGTGTATAGAGCGGGACAGACACCTCCTGACATCACAAAGAGTACGGGGTAAGCCACTGTCAGTCACTCTATACTTGCCCACCAGCAGGTCCCTGAAT
>CM053027.1:140700961-140728461 GCA_028564925.1 Lithobates sylvaticus
GCAAATTAATGTACACAATTACTATAGCTAGGCAAATTCCAAAAAGAAACCATGTCCCCTACTGAGTCTTTTCTGTTGATGCTGATGGAAGTGCATGCGAGTCTTTTCAGTTGAAGTCAGTGAACATTCTTGTTGGTTGTTTAACAGCAATGTTAGGTGGGTTTGTATGCTGCACCTTTCCTAATAGGGAAGCACTGCTGAATTCTGTTGCAGTGGCTTGCCATTGGCATCACCTATGGGACAATACACTAAGCTTGAGTGAAACATTAGATTAAGTAGAATGGCACCAAAATCTTATATTGACCACTCCTGCCACTATGACTTTATACAGAACTCATAGACCTGAAAAGGCCATTTAGACACCAGGAGATGCTCCAACTGATAAACATTTTTGATATTTATGTAAAGAAGCATTATTTTCAGCTCCTAGTACCACACCTTGCTTGTATCAGTCACGACTTGTCTTTTATTCCTAACCAGTTGCCAATCAGCTGCCACAGTTGCAAGGTGGCTCGGCTGCACGAATTGCCGTACTGGTACGTCGGTTCCTGCACTAGCTTTTTACGGGGGTGCGCCCGTCACCAGAGGTGCACACGCTGCGGAAGTTCGCATGTGGGTCCGGCGGACTCTAAGGCCGTCGGTCACCCGCGATCATGGTGGAAAAACAGAACAGGGATCTGCCTGTGTAAACAAGGCGGATCCCCCGTTCTGACAGGGGAGGAGAGAGAGATCAGCTATTTCTAGTGATCAGCAACAGCGATCTCTACTCCCACTCCGTCCCCCTAACAGTTTGAAAGCACCTCCCTAGGGAACACTTAACCCTTTGAGCACCACTAGTGTTAACCCCTTCCCTGCCAGTGCCATTTATACAGTAATCAATGCATTTTTTTTTTAGCACTGGCCACCAAAATGTGTCACTTGGTGTCAGATTTGTCCGCCACAATGTTGCAGTCCCACTAAAAATCGCAGATCACTGGCATCACTAGTAAAAGTCCGTAAATCTTTCCCCTTTTTTGTAGGCGCTGTAACTTGCACAAACCAATCAATATTCACTACATTGCGATTTTTATTTTTTTTTTTTTAACATATTGACCTAAACTGATGAATAAATTTAGTTTTTTATATATATATATATGTGTGTGTATATATTTTTTCTTGGCTATATATTATAGCTGAGAGTAAAAAAATATAGGTGGTTTTTTTTTCAATTTTTTTTGTTTATAGCGCAAAAAAAAACCGCAGATGTGATCAAATACCACCAAAAGAAAGCTCTGTTGGGGGAAAAAAGGACATTTTCTTTGGGTACAGCATGGCACAACCGCACAATTGTCAGCTAAAGTAACACAGTGCCATATCGAAAAAAATGGCCTGGTCAGGAAGTGGCTAAATCCTTCCGGGGTTGAAGTGGTTAATGTTGAGGCATTGTTTATCTATAGAAAATTGTTCTTATCTTAATAACAGGGCAATGGTTTACAGTAACATATAATAACCAGTCAGAAATCTACTTTCAAAACTAAAATATACTCAGTTGGTTACCATGGTTGCACTTTTGCATTATGCAGGTATACGTTTACATATTCTTGGATGAAATATTTCATTGCAATATACTTAATATAAACTTTTATGACAGCCATAGAGAAATTTTGATTTAATCGGTTAGAGCTGATTTTCGGGTTAAACTGACAGTGAACCCTTCCAAGCTCCTAATCTTTGTAATAAAATTGGTAGTGACAAGTAATAACATATATGCAGATGGGATACCTTACATTTTCTGGTGCCTAAACTCTTTTCAGTCAATGAGATTAAGGCTGTATACCTCCATATAGCACTCAGGCTTCCATTATGCTCTCCAAAGTAGAAACTGAACTCCATTTCTCCCAACTTTTTAAACTAGGTAGTTGCAGGGTACATGGCAGGAATTAGAGCTGTCTGCCAACTGCCACCAAGTGAATAAGCCCTCAAACTATTGCGTGCTTAAAAGTCTGTAGTTAAAACTCTTCACAAACCACTAAAATACATGTACAGGTGCTCTTACCTGCTAAAGTATTTGTAATACAATTATACTGATCAGTAAAATTTGAAGACTTTATCCAGAGTGTCGCAGCAGGCAGAACACATTTATCACCCCACCTTCCAGGACAGCAACACATGAGAGATGAGAAGCTCCTCCCTACAGGAAACACAATCAGTTCACAGCTGTTTAAAAGGCCCCACCTTACCCCTTGTCCCTCAGTATTGATTGTGTTTCTCCCACAGCAAAACGTTTTTTTTTTGTTTGGTTTTTTTCTCTGATCAGATGACTAAAAAGAGTCGGATGGTACCCCTGTGAGCCTGGTGTAGCAATGCCGGTGAGGGCTACATTTACCTGCTGCCTCAGAACTTCTCACAGGTTTCCCCCAAAACTGCATTTGTGCAGACGGTCCAGGCATATTCAAATCCCCACTGTTGCATACAGCTCGGGCCTCCTCCTGTCTTTCCCTGGTGCAGTGGGTGCTGTTTTGCTGAAACCTAAACGATGTAAAACACCAAGGGGAAGACTTGGAGTGCTCCAAACCTCATTCTCAGGTTGAAACTTCCTGTCAGCAGGAAGAGTGTGGAGCGCGACCCAGCAGTGGGCTTAAAGCGTAGTGGAAATGCCGGACCCGCGTGGCTGCGGAGGCTGAAGCATTCCTGTCTCACCAGGGCTCAGCTAGCTGCAAGGAGCTAAAAGTCTGTCTGAGCTTGCCTCATGGAGAAGGAGAAAGATAAGACAGCACAGGTGGCTGTAGGCAAGTGCAAGCTACTATGGGGGGTGACACCAGATTAATAAGTAATCCCTGGTAAACCCCTATGCTCTCACCCCTTGGGATGGGGTCTGCAGCCATGATACAGGGGACAGGAAGAGTGACTGTTGGTTGTTCCCTCTTCTCTTGCTGATTCCCCAAGCGGAGCGCAGGAGGTCTTTGACAAACCTCCTTCTATATCCACTAGCACTAGTGCGTGTAATAAGTGCATTAACTGCGGGGAAAGATTGTCTAAGCCAAGCAATTTTGTTATAGGTGTATTAACAAACTGTCTGGAAAACAGGCCTCAGGATTAATGGAAGATTTTCTTAAATCTGTTTAAGAGGAAATGTTGGCCACTATTCACTCTTTCCACACCTCTGTACCCACACCTCAGGTGATAGACTCAGAGCAACTCACCCATAAGGAGGGTAATGGCCCTGGCCTCCCCCCCCCCCCCCTCCTTTTTGTAAGAAGTTTTGATCTCAGAAAAGGTGTGTTGGCATGCCACTGGTTCAGTGCACACAGCCTAAATTGGCAGCTTCCTAGTTGGGACAGCAACTTGGAAGGGGGTGATTTTTGTCCGCTATCCTCTTCTCATGTGACCTTGAGAGAAAAGCAAGCCCTGTGGCTGTGGCAAAAGGAAAGGCAACAGGGTGAGTACTTACCTTTTTTGCCTTGGAAGATTAGCAACAGGATCGCTAATAGCAGCCATGTGGTTTCTGAGCATTGAGATAGGATTCCCTCCCCCAATACAGGATGCCTACTATCCTTGCCCCTGGGAACAAACAGCCCAGAAGCTTTAGCTAAACCAATGTCCACAGCTCCCTTTTACCTCAGGAAATGCTGTGGCTATTGCAATGTTTTTTTGTCCAGCCTCTCACTATAAATCCATCAATAAGGATAAATATACTGAAGAGTTGTTAGACACAAATGGTCTCTTACAGGCTATTTCTGCCACTAAAGAACTTGCACCTTCCTAAAGGGTTAACTGGATGGGATGTGAAGTGAAGTGGTCTGCAGGTACCTGGTGATTCCAGGAGTAATGGAAGATATTTCCCCTGGTCAGCAATACACACCAGATAATCTGAATATATTAGGCCAGCTGCTATGAATCTGGCTTTTTAGCGCCAAGAGGGTTCATTTAGAGGTTGTTGGCCTTTAAAAGCATGCCTCCTAGTTTTTTCCCCAAATGGGGGGTGGCACAGCAAGGGGTACCCTTGTGAACATATTGTCTTTGTGGGGGTAGCTTGGTATGTATAACATCTTAACAAGCTCCAACCTTATTATTGCTCATTACATTTTTATACCTGTGGTGTGTAAGAGTTAATCGGGACCTCTTGTAGTTTGGGCTGCAGCACATCCTTTGGATGAATTGGAAGTATAAAATATTATCCTGCAACCCTTAATTAACAGGTTCCTGGGCAAACCTCTATGCAAGAGCTACATATACTAACCTGTATCTAATAATTGCTTGTTAAGCCCTACAAGTGTCTGCCTCCAGGCTAGAGGTGGTTAGGTTTGGCCTCACTCTTACCTGTGTGTATGTGTGTCTAACTACACCTACTCTTACTTTGAAAGGGGTAGGGCAACAGCTATTGTTACTGTGGGGTACTAACCCACCTTTAGACTCCCATTATTTGGAACTATCCTGGTTTTCCTCTGGTGGATGAAGGTTTAGTATATTAAGTCCAGGCTATCCCTTGGTAGATTTTGCCCTTTGTTGGGCAGTTGAATATACCATGACTCTGACTTTATGCTTGCCTGGTTGTACATCAGAAACACAATGTGGAATTTGTGTCTTTTCTGGTTGTCTTGCTGCTCATCAGAAATACACAACAGTAAATTATACTGTACCTTGTTTCTAATTAGAAATGTATAGCATTAAGGTTGTTAGCGACTTTTATGTTGATCATATGACTGTATGTACCCTGTTGCTAATCAGATATGCCCAGCATTTCAGTAGCTAGTGACTTTTCTGTTATGACTGTACGCTGTTGCTGATCAAAAATGCACAGCATTTAAAGTTTGTTAGTTGAAAGGCTCTGGACACCATGGCTGGAACAGTTCTAGGAATTGATAAAAGTTATACAGGAATACCGGAGGAATCCTACTGGGATGGTTGGGCGGTGGGGGTTCTGCTCCCCCCCCTATCCCCCCCCCCTTTTTTTTTCCCCCCCACGGGGTCAGAGTTAAAGCTATACGAGTATAGACCCTGTTCACAACATCAAGTACATTTACTGCTCTATGGGGGTAAATACTATGTTGTCCAAGACTGTAATTGTTTTCCTTTTTGTGTTTGCTTACATTGGATATCACAAAACTGTTTAATGTAATATCTCTTGTACTGTAACTTTTTACTTAATAAAGACCAACCTTGTTATTAAAAAAAAAAGTTTGTTAGCAACTTTTCTGTCGATCATAAGACTGTATGTAACCAGTTGCTAATCAGAAATGCACAGCATTAAAGTTGCTAGTTACTTTTTCATTATAGGACTGTACGCAGTTGCTAACAACTTTAAATGCTGTGCATTTTTTATCATCAATGTTTCTGTTGGTCATATGACTATACGCTGTTTCTAATCAAAAATGCACAGCATTGAAAGTTTTAGTGACATCTCTGTTGTTCTTAAGACTGTACCTTGTTGCTATTCAGAAACGGGCAGCTTTGAAGTTGCTAGTAACATTTCTGTTGGTTTTATAACCGTACGCTGTTGCTAATTCAAAATACACAGCATTTAAAGTTTGCCAATCCTAAGACGGTACGCTGTTGCTAATCAGAAATGCACATCATTAAGGTTGCTAGTGACATTTCTGCTATATGACTGTAAGCTATTGGTAATCAGAAAGGTACAGCATTGGAATTGCTAGCGACATTTCTGTTGGTTATGACTATACGCTGTTGCTAATCAGAAACACACAGCAATAAAATTTGTCAGCATCTTTGTTATGACCTTGTTACTAATCAGAAAGGCACAACGTTGAACCTTTACTGTTTTCATACTGGTTATACGACAGTACCTTGTCGAGCATCAGCAATACACAGCTCTGAAGTTCGTGTCCTTCTGTCCCTTATATTGCTTTTCTTTTTTTTGCCACACTTCAAATATACACATTATTGCAAGTTTCTGTGTCTTTTCTGTTTTTTACATTTGGCTGCACATCAGAATACACAACAGTGAAGACTGTTTGCGTCTTTCCTATTTATATTTATTATATAGCCATAGCTTGTTGCACTTTTGAAATTCACGACTTTGAAGTTCATGTCGTGTCATTTCTGTGATGGTATATCTAGCTGCACTTCAGAAATACACAACATTGTTGTCTCTGATATTTATATTTGTGATATTAATCATACATCTATCACTTTTTTCAGACCTTAGTTTCTCGTGGACACGGAAGGGGCCAGGAATTCTGGCTGCAGAAATTTCAGAGGTCAAAATTCAATCCCTTACATTCAGGCATACCTGATGTATTCCCTGTGCTTGTAACCTGGTAGGGTTGTTTGATACTGGAAGGTTATAAAATCACCTTTTTTAGTAAGCACTTTGGTTCAAATAATTATTACCTGAAGATGCAGTATCAGAAGTTATCTGACCCATACACCTAACTCAATAAGTTTACAGTTCTATATGTAGTCTTCTTATCACCCTTTAAGCAGAACTGGTCTTGGCAAACCAACGTGAGTGTTCTGTTCCTGTTATATAGACTTAACCTCCTGTAGTAGGGTTCTGCTTAATGTATCCCTCATTAATACCAAAAGGCACCCAATGGCGTTGGAGTGGGTTATGAGTTCAGACATCAGATAGAACACCTGAAATGAACGGAAAAGGTACAATCAGGTGTTTACCAAGCTAATTTTCACTTTATTTTAATGCATTTGCGTGCAGGTGTATAGGGGGCTTGGAATAGAGAGCACTTTCACAGCTGACATGCCAGCATTCAGATGTGAAGAAAGTCTTGAGTTTGGTGTGCTTTGGATACATACCTGTCCAGCCTTCAGAGCCCAGGGAACAACCTTCCATTGTTCTTTTTCCCTTAAGTGCCCTTTACCCATCACTAGGAATACATAAATTAAAGGGGACCTGCAAGGTCTGTCTGTCAGGGAGTCCTTTTTTAAATCTCCTGAACAGAGTAGTGTTTAAGCCAGATCCTCTTTGTTGATCATAGTAGTGTCCCCATGTCACAAAGCAAGTCTGAGTCATTTTTAGTGGTCCTAAGAAGTATTCTGTTAAGCCACAATTGCTAGATGGTTGAGCCAGTCAAACCATGCTAATCTACTAAGCTCAGTTTTTTTCTGATTCCATCGTTAAAAGCACTCCACATAGATCCTGCATCCGAAGCAGAGAAGGCAGGGACATCGGTGGAGCAAACCTGCTGATCAGCCTCCTGATCCAGCGAAGATACCTTCATCAGTCATAATAAAAGGGGAGGTAAAACGTGCTGCAGAACCTGGCATTTGGCAAGAGAATCTTGTAGCCAGTGGTCTTACCCTAAGGTAGGCCTATGGATTACTTATCCTATCGTGTTGCCGTCCTGGAAGGTGAGGTGAGAAAACCGATGGTTACTTACCGATAACGGTGTTTCTATGAAACTTTCCAGGATGGCAGGCCTACTTCCCGCCCTGTTAAGGGTGGAGGGAAATGTATATAATAGGTGGTAAGTGTCTAAAGACCCCTTGTGAATCGGTTGGGAGAATTACTTTACAACACCTGAGGGACAAGGGGTAAAGTGGGGCTTTCTAAACAGCTGTGAACTGATTGTGTTTCCTGTAGGCAGGAGCCTCTCATCTGTGTTGCTGTCCTGGAAGGTTTAGTAAAAACACCAGTATCAGTAAGTAACCGTCGGTTTTCTTTGAAAGCGTGCAGTCTTTTGTAATAGTTGTCTGAGGCCCAAATTCTTGCAGGTGGTATAGCTGCCCATTCGTCTTGGCAAAATGACTCCTGATCATGCAAAGTCTTTGGTCATCTTACATGAACCGCATGTTTGAGATCTCCCCAGAGTGGCTCAATGATTATTAACCACTTTAAGACCAGCCTCGTTTTGGATTTTAGGTGTTTACATGTTTAAAACAGTTTTTTTTGCTAGAAAAAAACTTAGAACCCCCAAACATTATATATTGTTTTTTTTCTAACACCCTAAGAATAAAATGGCGGTCGTTGCAATACTTTTTTTCACACCGTATTTGCGCAGCGGTCTTGCAAGCGCACTTTTTTTGGAAAAAATTCACTTTTTTGAATAAAAAAATAAGACAACAGTAAAGTTAGTCCAATTTTTTTATATATTGTGAAAGATAATGTTACGCTTCAAAATTGCGCCCGCTCGTGGAATGGCATCAAACTTTTACCCTCAAAAATCTCCATAGGCGACGTTTAAAAAATTCTACAGCTTGCATATTTTGCGTTAGAGGAGGTCTACGGCTATAATTATTGCTCTCGCTCTACCGATCGCGGCGATACCTCACATGTGTGGTTTGACCACCGTTTTCATATGCGGGCGCTACTCACGTATGCGTTCGCTTCTGCGCACAAGCTCGTCGGGACGGGGCGCTTTAAAAAAAATTTTTTTGGTTTTTCTTATTTATTTTTCTTGATTTTATTTATTTTTACACAGTTTTTTAAAAAAAATTTAATTGGCTCACTTTTATTCCTATTACAAGGAATGTAAACATTCCTTGTAATAGAAAAAAGCATGACAGGTCCTCTTAAATATGAGATCTGGGGTCAAAAAGTCCTCAGATCTCATATTTGGACTTCAATGGAAAAAAAAAAAAAAATGTCATTTAAAAAAATGACATTTGAAAATTCCTCTTTAAGAGGTATGGGCGGAAGTGATGTTTTTGACGTCGCTTCCGCCCTCCTATGGTATAGAGATGAGTGGCGGCCATCTTACCATCACTCATCTCTATGCCGAGCAGGAGAAAGGACCCGATCGCCTCCGCCGCTGCCGACGGTTCCGGTAAGCGGCGGAAGGCGCGGGAGGGGGGGCACCTCTCCCGCCGCCAACGGTGATCTCGCTGCGAATTCGCCGCGATGACCACCATTATCGGAATGCCGACCGACGCCTGAAGAGATGGATATCTCGGTTGTGGCAGCAGCTGCTGCCGTTACCGAGATATCCCTCTTCAAAATCAGGACGTACATCGTCGTGCGCCGGTCGGAAAGTGGTTAACGTCAGGAGACTCTGACGGCTACTCCAGAACCTTCACCTTTTTCTGCTGTAACCACTGAAGAATGAAGATGGTCTGCCAGTATTTTCTGATAACATTCTACATACATTATGCCATCAATTTTCACAAGATTTCCCATACCTTTAGAGCGCTGTCACCCCCAAAACATCAGTAAGCCATCACCATGCTTCAGTTAGGGTGGTATTCTTGTCACTATAGTCCTTGTTGACCCTTCTTCAAACATAGCGCTTATGGTTGTGCCATTGGTGCAGTAAAGGCTAATTTCTGGCAACTCGATTATGCAGCTAATTTTTGTACAGTTTTCGTCATTTTGTGTGCCTTGAAACAGCCACACCGTCTTTTTCTAGATGTCTTAATTCTGCGGTAATACTTTTATGCCCTGTCTGCCTGCTTACCTCTGGTCTGTGTATCAGCCTTAAGGCCTGCAGTCTCACACCTGCATGGTTACGTTTTTTTATTTTAAAAGCCTGCCTTGCCCTAGCAATATTGTGCGTTTGGCTTCTTGTGTGTTTCTTGCCCTGTGCTCTACGACTGATTTTGTTTTACCATCCTTGGCTTGTTCTTGTCTGCTTCATACCCTGACATTTGGTGTGTTCTTGGACTATACCTGTCTGCTTATTGCCCTGACATTTTGGCTGATCTGACTATACCTTGTTGTCCCGATCTGCTAAATACTCTTTATCCTCCAGTAGCTTACCATGAGCCTGAGCTGGGGGCCGCAACCTGGAGCCAGTTGCAGCAAAGTCCACCCCCACCATTAGGGGCCCTGGTGCTCCAGAGGACCTGCTTTGCTAAACCACCCAGAGCTACCTTAGTGGCGCACTCCAGACCCCAACTGTGTGCATCTGTCACCTGGCCTCAGGTGACCTGACACCAGAGCAGCCTGTTTTTCTTCTGAGGTTACCTTTTGGGTTTTTCTCTGTATCCTGAGCAATTCTTCTGGCTACAATATTATCTGGTCTACCTGACCTTGGCTTGGTATCGAGATCCCTGAATTTTCAACTTAATAGGTGATTGAACAGTACTGACTGGCATATTCAAGGCTTTGAATATCTTTTTTTTTCTTTTTTTATCCTTTTCCATCTTTTTAAAGTTTGATTACCTTGTTACCCAGGTTTGACAGTTCTGTTCTGCTCTCCATGGCTCAGTATGGCCTGCTTAGTGCATCCACATGAGAGCTAGCAAACTCATTTATACACAGACACTAATTCTATACAAGAGTCTCCAGCGCTACCATGCAAATTGTGAATCAAAACTCAATAAATAATAATTGCTGTAGCTGTTGTCATGTGTTTTATCTACAAAAAAAGCAATAATAAATATTAAATGAAACTAAATATAAATATAATTTGTACTTTCCTGACTTGTTAGTGTCTCAAGAAATGAGATACACCTGATGTATTGAAGGTCTGATCAGATGTGATAAATTTTCAGTGATTGGCACCATAGTTTGTAGACTCTATAACTTTCTCAAAGACCAAATAATATACACTAATTTACATTTCTTGATGTCACAATACACAGACACCAATGGATGCCTAACCCACCAGTCTATATAGGAAACCCTCGGCCGGCAAATCAATCTTGCATGCCAGCAGTTTCCATCCTCAACCTTTGATTTCCTCAGTCCTGTACAGTCAGTACCTACGGCCAAGGAGGAACTGTACGGACGATGAGGTTTTCAAAAAAGAGGCCAATGTACTCCGAACATGACTGCAGACACGGGTTATTCCAATAAATATCTAAAAAAAGCATTCAAACAGGCATGACCTTCTTTAGAAACATCTTCCAAAAATAAGAAGCAAAACCCTATTTCTATCATCACCAGATTTTCGAACCAGTGACAAACCATCAGACGGGTGGTTAAAAAGTACTGGCACATCCTAACCATGGACCCCCTAATCGGTCCATTTGTGCCAGATACTCCAGCATTTACCTTTTTAGATGGGCTGGCTCCCTAAGAGACCAACTGGTATGCAGTGAGTTCAGAGGAGATGGCAAACGGGACCCCTGTAAAAACAAAGGAACTTTCAAGCGCGGCGGTTGCAAATACTGCCAGTTTATGAACATCTCCAAAAATATTACACTACCCCATGGCGAGATGTTCAAACCCAGACACTACGCTAACTGCCAAACACCAGGTGTAGTTTACCTCCTAATGTGCGAATGTATGTGTTTCTACGTGGGGAAAACCATCCAGGAATCCAGGCATAGAGCATATAGACATGTCCTATCCATGAGAACATGCAATCCCGACCTTCCACTTGACAGACATGTGACTTTGGTAGTATCTGTATATACTACCATCTGTTAGCCTATATATATATATATATACAGTATATATAATTTATTGATGCTAAATGACTCTCAAATGTCATTTAATTAACTGTAGGTACTTTTGAAGTCACTGTTTTCTGTTTGCTCTGTTTGTAACTCCATCTTGTCCCATCATGGACAATAATCTGTGCACAGATGGCCAAGGTGTCCTTTTATGTCCTGTGTGACGCGGGCCTCGGCCACTGCTTTGTCACGTCCGGCGTCATCGCGCACGTTTCTAACGCCGGCCTCATCCACCAGCCACATGCAATCAAATGCATGGGGGTGGGGACAGCTGCCTGCGCCGGTGGCTGGGGGGGGGGGGGTACACACCCCGTAGCCTGACCCCTCAGACACAGGGATTCACTGCTCGCCCCACCCCGCACCATACTTAAACCAAGCCCAAGCTTGACATTTTTATGCGATCATCCTCTTGAGACACCGCTTCTCTGCTGGACACTATTCAAGACCAGGTTATATAGGTATGTTTTGGTCCTCCTCATGTCGGGGGCTGCTGTTTATGCAGCCCAGACTGAACCTTACTCCCTAAACGCCATGCAAGGAGGGGCTCTATCTCTCTCCCCCCCTACCACTGCTGACACTTTCATCTTCCCTCTCATACATGGCATCTCAGCAACTTGTATAACACTGAATGACTCACATGCAGACCTCTTCATCTGCCTCCTCAATCATCTTTGATAGGCTCCAGGTCTTTGTGTTGATGTAAGTACCTATACACAACACTGGAAATAACTGAGCAGAGCTGTGGCACCTGTTTCTTCATACTACCAGGTATGATCACTTTTCTTGATTCTTGTGCTTTGTTTCCTATTATGGTGTTTCCATTGCCCCCCCCCCCCCCCCCCTTGCCAGTAGGGGCTACATCTATGTACCCTTTTTTCCCCCCTAGCAACTACTCTTTGCTTCCTGGACCGTGGTCGCATTGATCCGGGTGTTTTGACGCCCTCTGTGGGAGAACTCTCCCATGGGCCCCTGTTGATCGCCCCGTCTGGACATCCTGAAGCCTGCATCGCGCAGGACACTAACGCCTTCTTCCTATTTTAAAGTTGATGCAAAATATCTGATTTTCTAAGCAATACTTTATGGTCAGTGTAAATAGAACTTTTTAAAATAACATAAGTATGCATGATTTTTATCCTGTCGTTACACTTTTACAACTGTCTTTTTAATTTGTAGACCTAATCCTCATCATGGTCACAATCTTATAACCCTGAAGAAGAATTTTATCAATCCTAAACTCGAACCAGGTTTTTTGTCTCATTTTTATTATCACATACAACGGAGCCTAGATTGTATCCTATGTATTGCATGTGTTTTCTCCTTGATCAGATTTTGTGCATCCTGTATACCCACTTGTCTATTTTTGTATCGCCACTTGTCCTCATGTAGATTGTGTTCATCTACGATCACCTTCAAAATTTTTATACTCCTACCCTACGCCTCTATTTACAAGAGTAGTTTACCTTTTAAAGTCCCACCAGCATACAGGTGTCAGTAGTATGTAGTGCACTTTAACTACTGTTATTTTAAAGAATCGTTTTCTAAACTGATGGAAAGATCCGTCTTTCGTAATGCTCGATTGACGTCTTTGTCCTTTGTCTAGTCCCTGATAAAATGAACCTTGCCAAATCTAAATACTGACCTTAAATATACACTCACCGGTTACTTTATTAGGTACACCTGTTCAATTGCTTGGTCACACAAGTTGCTGATCAGCCAATCACATGGCAGCAACTCAATGCATTTTGGCATCTAGTGGTGAAGACTACTTGCTGACGTTCAAACTGAGCATCGGAATGGGGAAGAAAGAGGATTTAAGTGACTAAACGTGGCATGTTTGTTCGTGCCAGACAGGCTGGTCTGGGTATTTCAAAAACTGCTGATCTACTGGGATTTAAACACACAACCATCATTGGGGTTTACAGAAAGGTCAGAAAAAGAGAAAATATCCCAAGAGCGGTATTTGTGTGGATGAAAATGCCTTTCTGATGTCGGAGGAGAATGGGCAGACTGGTTTAAGATGATAAAGGATATAGTAACTCAAATAACCATTTGTTACAATCAAGGTATGCAAAATACCATCTCTGAACGCACAACACATCAAACATTGAAGCAGATGGGCTACAGCAGAAGAACTAAGAACAGTAAACACAGGCTACAATTTGCACAGGTTCACCAAAATTGGACAATAGAAGATTGGAAAAATGTTACCTGGTCTGAGTCTCGATTTCAGCTGCAACATTCAGATGGTAGGGTCAGAATTTGGCGTAAACATGAAAGCCTGGGTCCATCCTGCCTTGTATCAACGGTTCAAGCTGGTGTTGGTGATATAACGGTGTGGGGAATATTTTCTTGGCTCACTTTGGGGCCCTTGGTAACAATTTAAGCATCGTTTAAACTCCAGGGCCTACCTAAGTATTGTTGCTGACCATGTCTATCCCTTTATGACTACAGTGTACCCATCTTCTGATGGCTACTTCCAGCAGGATAATGCACCATGTCACAAAGCTCAAATCATCTCACCACTGGTTTCTTGAACATGACAATGAGTTCACTGTACTCCAATGGCCTCAATGGTTCATTTGGGATGTGGTGGGACAGGAGACTCGCATCATGGATGTGCAGCAGACAAATCTGCAGCAACTGCGTGATGCTATCATGTCAATATGGACCAATATCTCTAAGGAATGTTTCCAAAACCTTGTTGAATCTATGCCATGAAGAATTAAGGCAGTTCTGAAGACAAAAAAGGGTCCAACCTGGTACTAGCAAGGTGTACATCAGGGGTGTCAAACCCCATTTCCTTGTGGGCTACATCGGCATTAAGATTGCCCTCAAAGGTCCGGTTGTATCAGCACCCAACCCCCCTTCGGATGTCAAGAGCCCCCCACCATCAGAAGTAGAGCATCCTCCCCACTATCCCTTACAGTAGTGCACCCCCTTGCCTTGTGCTGCTGTCAGGAGGGCTGGCCAGAAAAGTGCAGGATCTGGTGGAGGAGTCTTGTCCTCTCTGCTTCTGACTGCTGAGACCAGGTAGGGACGATATGAGGGCCACATGAAATGGCCTGAAGAGCCGGATTCGGCCCGCAGGCCTTGTGTTTGACACCTGTGTACATAAAGTAGCTGGTGAATGTGTTTTAGTATATTAATCTGCCATCTCTAATCTGAGCATACATAATTTTTTCTAAATTTACATTTAAATTTAAATTTGTGGGATTTTCCGTCGGTTTTCTTTTATTAATTTAGTTGCCCACCTCCTGAGTGCTCTCTAAAATGCCTGTATCTTTTAATGCCAAAATACTGGATCCTATGTAATTGATGGATACAAAGGTAATGCTATGTTGGCATCATAAATCCCAACACTTTGCCTGTTTTTGCAGCTGCCACTTAACGTTACATTTTGTTGCTTATTGTTAACCAGAATTATATAGCCCATTCACATCTTTGTTTTACACAATTGTATTTCATTTAATGTATAGGATGTAGCGCCATTTCCCTGGCATTGGTGTATAATCTTAAAGTTTTTCATTTAATTTGGTGTTGACAGTGTTTTGTAGTTTTCTCAAGTGTCTTCTGTATCGATATCCTTTTTAAAAAAAATTTAACATAATTTTGTGTCATCAGCTTAAATGGAAATCTATTACATCCCCCAGATCGCTATTAAGTAGAATAATATGTGCTGGGCCCAATACGGATCTCTGTGGTGTATCACTGCAAACATCTGGACTATTTATATCAAATTCCGTTAATAGCGCCATTTATTTTTTGACTACTTTGCTTCACATGTGCAAACATTCTTCTTAAATTCTCACTTTCTGTAACACACTTTTAGCTTCACAGGGACTGCATTGAATGTCTTGTCTGCGTTACCTTTATTTAAGCATAAGAGTTCCTCTTTCTGTGTTTAAAGGCTTAGTGAGAATGTCTCTTTAACCAATAGCCTACCGCTCGTCACTGTCAGGAGTGGACGTGGCTGTTTGCCATGTGATCGGCCATGAAGAAGGGATCACAGTTGGTGAAGCCCCACTTTGCATGGCGCATGCAATTGGGAGCGCACTGCACGTGCACGTCGGTGGCGGCGTGTTCCCGGGAACACTGCTAGTCACCGACAGTGGTAAACAGCCATATGCCGGCGGCTTTTTACCACGTGATCGGCTGTGATCCTTTCACAGCCGATCACTAAATGTAAACAAACCGCGGTGACGAGATGTTACCGGGTTCTCCTCCTCACACACCGATCGCGTGTGAGAAGGAGATTGCGGTAACATCTTGTTACCGCATACAGTGTACACCAACACACACTGATTGCCCACCAATAAAGAGGACCTGTCGCCACCCATCAAAGGACCTGTCGCCACCCATCAAAGTACCCGTCGCCAGGCCATCAAAGTACCCGTCGCCAGCCCATCAAAGTACCCGTCGCCAGGCCGTCAGAGTACCCGTCGCCAGGCCGTCGGAGTACCCGAGTCCCTGTCGCCAGGCCATCAGAGTACCCGTCGCCAGGCCATCAGAGTACCCGTCGCCAGGCCATCGGAGTACCCGTCGCCCCTGTCACCAGGCCATCAGAGTACCCGAGTCCCTGTCACCAGGCCATCAGAGTACCCGAGTCCCTGTCGCCAGGCCATCAGAGTACCCGAGTCCCTGTCACCAGGCCATCAGAGTACCCGAGTCCCTGTCACCAGGCCATCAGAGTACCCGAGTCCCTGTCGCCAGGCCATCAGAGTACCCGAGTCCCTGTCGCCAGGCCATCAGAGTACCCGAGTCCCTGTCGCCAGGCCATCAGAGTACCCGAGTCCCTGTCACCAGGCCATCAGAGTACCCGAGTCCCTGTCACCAGGCCATCAGAGTACCCGAGTCCCTGTCGCCAGGCCATCAGAGTACCCGAGTCCCTGTCGCCAGGCCATCAGAGTACCCAAGTCCACTGGGCTGGTGCTCAAGGACCTTCAAAAGTGTAATTTATGCTCCTAGAACGCCTGAAGGTACTACTTCAAAGTTTGTCCTCTATGTGGCCAGGCTGTGTAAAAGTCTCACACGTGGTATCGCCATACTCGGGAAGAGTAGCAGAATGTGTTTTGGGGTGTCATTTTTGCTATATACATGCTGTGTCGGAAATATCTTATAAATTGACAACTTTGTGTAAAAAAAATATGCGTTTTTTCATTTTTTTTTCCACATTTTCCAAAAACTTCTGGAAAAAAATTAACCGTTCAAAAGACTCATTATGCCTCATAGATTATACGTTGGAGTATTTGCTTTCCAAAATGGGGTAATTTTGTGGGCAATTCCATTGTCCTGGTGCTCCAGGGCCTTCAAAAGTGTAATAGGTTGAGAAAGGATATGTCATTTATGCTCCTAGAACGCCTCAAAGTGCCACTTCAATGTTGGGCCTTTGTATGTGGCCAGGCTGTGTAAAAGTCTCACACGTGGTATCGCCATACTCGGGAAGAGTAGCAGAATGTGTTTTGGGGTGTCATTTTTGCTATATACATGCTGTGTCGGAAATATCTTATAAATTGACAACTTTGTGTAAAAAAAATATGCGTTTTTTCATTTTTTTTTTCCACATTTTCCAAAAACTTCTGGAAAAAAATTAACCGTTCAAAAGACTCATTATGCCTCATAGATTATACGTTGGGGTATTTGCTTTCCAAAATGGGGTAATTTTGTGGGCAATTCCATTGTCCTGGTGCTCCAGGGCCTTCAAAAGTGTAATAGGTTGAGAAAGGAGATGTCATTTATGCTCCTAGAACGCCTCAAAGTGCCACTTCAATGTTGGGCCTTTGTATGTGGCCAGGCTGTGTAAAAGTCTCACACATGTGGTATCGCCATACTCTGGAAGAGTAGCATAATGTATTTTGGGGTGTAATTTGTTGTATGCATATGCTGTGTGTGAGAAATAACCTGATAATATAACATTTTTTTGTAAAAAAAAAAATCTTAATTTTGCAAAGGATTGTGGGAAAAAATTACAACTTAAAAAACTCACCATGCTACTTCATACCTTGGAATGTCTGCTTTTTAAAAAGGGGTCATTTGGGGGGTATTTGTACTTTTTCTGACTTGTTAGTGTCTCAAGAAATGAGATACACCTGATGTACTGAAGGCCTGATCAGATGTGATCAATTTTCAGTGATTGGCACCATAGTTTGTAGACTCTGGGTTATTTTTTTACCAAAGATATGCAGCAGTATAAATTTTGACCTAAATTTATGAAGAAAAATTACTAATTAGCAAAATTTTATCACCAAAACAAAGAAAAAAAGCATTTTTTCACAAGTTACGGTCTTTTTTTATTCATAGCACAAAAAATTAAAAACCCACTAGTGATTAAATACCACCGAAAAAAAGCTCTATTTGTGTGGGGAAAAAAGGATGCAAGTTTCATATGGTTACAGTGTTGTATGACTGAGTAATTGTCATTCAAACTGTAAGGCCCCTTTCACACTGAGGCGTTTTTCAGGCGCTACAGCACTAAAAATAGCGCCTGAAAAAAGCGTCTCCTTTCACTCCAGTCCTGCTAGCAGCATCTTTGGAGCAGTGTATTCACCGCTCCTACTCATTAAAATCAGTGGGGCAGAGCGGCTGCGCCGCTGCAGTGGCGGTTTTAACCATTTTTCGGCTGCTAGCGGCCGAATAGTGACGGTAAATCGGCGCTAAAAATAGCGCCGCTTTACCGCCGACGCCCGCACCTCCCCAGTGTGAAAAGGGCCTAAGAACGCTGAAAGCTGAAAATTGGTCTGGGCAGGAAGGGGGTGTAAGAGCACTGTATTGAGGTGGTTAAAGACTACCTCTTCAAC
This sequence comes from Lithobates sylvaticus, assembly GCA_028564925.1. Taxonomy (NCBI): domain Eukaryota; kingdom Metazoa; phylum Chordata; class Amphibia; order Anura; family Ranidae; genus Lithobates; species Lithobates sylvaticus. Next base: position 140,719,048 of record CM053027.1, read on the forward strand.
CCAGGTAAGGGTGTCAGGGTCTTATTAAGATGTATGTAAACCGTTTATACACATGTATTAAGAATATCATAAAGGGATCTTATTCACCTCCTTTGGCGATGCCCAATGTTACATCGCTATCCTCTCCACGCCTAATAGAGTATTCCAGGTGAATGTTCCCTTAAAACCTATTGATTGTTTACTGGGGATCTTTGAAGAGGTGATACCCGAGGAAGCACCTAGAGTGGCTTTCTCAAGGGCCCTATTTTAGGCTAGGAAGGTCGTTCTACTGGGCTGGAAGTCCATGACTCCCCCATCGGTCAAAACGTGGGTGACTCGTATGGAGAACATGCTCCTTTTGGAGAGATACATATATCAACATAGGGGTCAACTTACTAAATATGAAAACTTTTGGTCTCCATGGCTTGATGTCCCTGGACTAGCACCTAGGGAGCTAGTCTTGATGAGGGTGTTGCAGTTCCCCACAGGCTGAGTGTATTCTGAGAGAATCCTAGGGATGGTTAAGTGGTGTAACAATGGGGCATACAGTTGAAGATCGGTCCTATAAATTATTACCAAATAGTCTGGGTGCACAGCTGGGGAAGGTTTAAGGGGGTGGTTTGTTTAAACATGTAAGCTGAAATTGCAAATGTAATTAATGTTGATACCTGGTATGCTTGGATTGTGAGTTGTTTACGAATGTGCTTATTGGTTTCATGGACGGGGGTGGGGGGTGGAGTTGGCTCTACCTGGCTATTACCATTTTGTCATTTGTATTTTCTAAATAAAAACTTCTTTTGATTAAAAAAAATAAAAAAGTATGTTATGATACTCATAAAAATATTCTACATTAAACCACCAAAAAGCTCTGAAAAATTCATTTTATGTCTGTTTAGTGGAGGTCACTTGACTGCTATATCTCCCTTTCTGCTGCAAGGGCTGGGCATGTCAGTTGACTACAGATACACAATACAGGGGGTCCCCGGGTTACAAACAAGATAGGGCCTGTAGATGTGTTCTTAAGTTGAATCTGTTTGAAAGTAGGAACAGGTACATTTTTTAAGTGTAGCTCCAGCCAAAAAATCTAAGTTTTTTTAGATAACATAGAGAAGGGTTATCACCCCTGTAACATTTGTTTTGCTGTCTGTGCCCCTGTTCAGAAGATTTCACCTCACCTTCTGTCCCAATGACAATTGGATTTTGAAAATTTTGGGTTGTGAACATTGGGAAACGTGGACTGGTGATGAAGCATCAGTGGAGACACCTTTTTCCCTAATTAACTTTTACAGGAGTGAATTTCCCTTCCTAGGGGTGGATTTCCTCTCACTTCCTGTTGTCTCCCTCTGTTTGTAAGTAGGAGTCGTTTGTAAGTAGGGGACCCCCTGTACACCAACACAGCATCCTGTAAAGCTGGCCATAAATGGATCAATATTTGACCCGTTCTGCAGGGACTGGACAAATTTCGTTACATCCATGGCCAGTACTGTTTGAGAGCAGTTGATCTATTGATCGACTGCTCCCGAACAGGCTTGCTGGAAGACTTTAGTTTGATCAGCTCTGCAGCCTATAGGCTTATCTGTGTATTCTGACAGTGGAGGAGTCCAGCGGATTAGCATGGTCAGAAAGGAACAGGTAGCCCTGCATTGTGGACTGGCAGATTCGCTAGAAATTCTGTCTGCCTCTTACAACATGAACACACATACATATAGTTACATAATAAGTGAGGTTGAAAAAAGACACAAGTCCAACCTATGTGTGTGATTATATGTCAGTATTACATTGTATATCCCTGTATGTTGCGGTCGTTCAGGTACTTATATAAGTTTTTTTACACTATCCATGCCGTTCTTACAGTAAAGAACTTTCTACGCAGTTTAATGTTAAACCTCTTTTCTTCTAATTTTAATGAGTGGCCACGTGTCTTGGTAAGCTCCCTTCTGCAAAAAAGTTTTATCCCTATTGTGGGTTCACCAGTATGGTATTTGTAAATTGAAATCATATCCCTTCTCAAGCGTCTCTTCTCCATAAAGAATAAGTTCAGTGCTTGCAACCTTTCTTCATAACTAATATCCTCCAGCCCCTTTATTAGCTTTGTTGCCCTTCTTTGTACTCACTCCATTTCCAGTACATCCTTCCTGAGGACTGGTGCCCAGAACTGGACAGCATACTCCAGGTGAGGCCGGATCAAAGTCTTGAGTGTGAGAATTGTCGCTTTATCCCTGGAGTTAATGCATGCCAATATTCTGTTTGCTTTGTTAGCAGCAGCTTGGCATTGCATGTTATTGCTGAGCCTATCGTCTACTAGGACCCCCAGGTCCTTTTCCATCCTAGATTCCCCCAGAGGTTCACCTCCGAGTAAGTAGATTGTATTCATATTTTTGCCACCCAAATGCATTATTTTAAATTTTTCTTCATTAAATCTCATTTGCAATTTAGTTGCCCACCCTATTAATTTGTTCAGATCTTCTTGCAAGGTTTCCACGTCCTGTGGAGAAGTTATTGCCCTGCTTAGCTTAGTGTCATCCGCAAATAGAGATTGGGCTGTTTACCTCATGCTCCATGTCGTTTAAGAACAAATTAAACAGGATTGGTCCCAGCACAGAACCCTGGGGGACCCCACTTCCCACCCCTGACCATTCTGAGTATTCCCCATTTATCACCACCCTCTGAACTCTCCCTTGTTGCCTGGTTTCAATCCAAGTACTCATCCTATGATCCATGCCTTACTTTGTACAGTAAACGTTTATGGGGAACTGTGTCAAATGCTTTTGCAAAATCCAGATGCACCACATCTACTGGCCTTCCTTTATCTAGATGACAGCTCATCTCCTCATAGAAGGTTAATAGATTGGTTTGGCAAGAACAATTCTTCATGAATACATGCTGATTACTGCTAATGATACAGTTTTTCATTACTAAAATCTTATAGTCGCTTATCGTCCCCTCCAAGAGCTTGCATACTTTTGATGTTAGGCTAACTGGTCTGTAATTACCAGGGATGTATTTTGGCCCTTTTTTTAAAAAATATTGGTGCTACAGTGGAGAAAAGCCAATTGTCTGTAAAAATTAGGAACAATGGTCTGGCAATTATTTGACGAAGTACCCTTGGGTGCAAGCCATCTGGTCCCAGTGATTTATTAATGTTAAGTTTCCCAAGTCTATTTCTGTCCTCCTGTTAGCCATGAGGGTGTTTCCCTTGTGTCATGAGGACAAACACTGCCGTTTTGGTTACTGAAGCCTCCCGATTCCCTTGTGAAAGAACAATAAATAAATTCAATACCTTCGCCATCTCCCCATCCTTTGTAACCAGATGTTCTTCCTCATTCTTTATGGGGGCCAATATGGTCTGTCCTCCCCCTTTTTTTTTTTTTTTTTACTGTTTATATAGTTAGACTTTTTGGGGATTTTTTTTGCTCCCCTCCGCTGTGTGTTTTTCGTGTTCTATAGTAGCCACCCTAATTACATATCTTGTTGCATTCTTGTATTTTTTTAAAGGCCTTCTCGTTTGCTTTTATATGCATTAGTGTTAAGCCATCCAGGACTTTTGTTCGCTCTTTTAAATTTATTTCCAAATGGGATGCAATGGCTAATGCCCTTTATTTAATATGCTCTTAAAGCAAACCCATCTCTCCTCCGTGTTCTTTGTTTCTAAGATTTTATCCCAATTTATATCTTCTTGCATTAGTTTAGTAGTAGTTTAGTCATAGTTTAGGGAAGTTGGCTCTTTTGAAATTCAGTGTCTTTGTTTTCCCCTTGTATCTCCTATTTGTGTGATTTATACTGAAGCCAATTGACATGTGATCGCTGTTTGCTAAATTGCACCGTATTTCCACATCCGTGATCAGCTCTGTATTGTTGGTAATCAGTATATCTAGTATATCTTTTTTTCTAGTTGGTGCGTCTACCATCTGACCCATGAAATTGTCCTGCAAGACATTTAGGAACTGATGAGCCTTAGACGAATGCGTGGTTCCCTCCGCCCTGTCTGTCTGGAGAATTCAAATCCCCCATTATAACACTTCCCATCCTTGCTGCTAATCAAAATTGTGATAGGAGTTCTGCCTCCCCCTCCTCCATCAGGTTAGGGGGCATATAGCATACTCCTAGTATTATTTCCCCCTTAGCTTCATCCCTTTGGACCTCTACCCATAAGCATCCACCTCCCCCCTAGCTCCCTTATTGAGGCCATTCCTCACATTCACTTGTACGTTATTCTTGATATATAGGCATACCCCTCCCCCTTTTTTACCCTCTCTAGCCCTGCGGGAATACGCATCAATGGTTGCCAGCCAATCATGAGAGCTGTTGAACCAGATCTCTGATATTCCCATGCTATCATATTTACAATGAGGGACAAAGTAATGTCCAAAAGTTCTTGCTTTTAGGTTTACATACTCTTTAATAAAGGAAATATGACTGTCCCCATGTACATTTCACAATTACAACGTTTACATGTTGATATTTTACTTTGATTATCAGTCCTAGCTTTATTTAGCTCTTTTAACCCTCTTATGTTTTACTGTACTGTCAAACTTTAGATTGTGAAGTCCTGCACAAACTGCGCTATTTACATTATGTATAACAGTTTAGACCTGCGTTTCAATGGAATCTTCTCTCACCAGTTCAAGAGATCAATAAATATAAAACTTGACTTTTATATCAAAAGCTGTATTTTATCATTTTCAAAAATGTGCTTTGCATGACCTCTATCCGGGTCTTAATTTGTGAAACACGCTGTTTCATATGTTACAGGTAGCTGGGTTAATTCAACAGTGATCAGGTAGGGACAATCCAAGTTGTGTGTCTGTCATAGACAACAGAACATTTTTTGCTTTGAAACAGTCCGATTTCAGCTGTCATTTTCAAGTGCATGTTAAAAATGAATGTGTGTGTATATATTCTCTAGTTTTAATAAAACTATTTTCACTTTTTTGGCCGTATCGGTCACAAACGTACCCGATATTACCATTAGTGCTTTAAGGGGTTTTACCGGGGTAATGCATGCAGCTGCATGCATCACACCAGTACCGTTCTTTAGAGTGGACGGTCAGCTTTATTCTACTAACTGATACTCTGGCTGCCCGAAGACCCGAACAAAGCTGGTGCTTAGTTTTAGGTCTCGGATCTAGTAACCTGGAAGCGATGGAGCCAGTTTTAAAAAAATAAAAAATTGAAAGCATTCAAAAACACTGATCTTGACTTTTTGAATACTTTCAAGTGTAGAGGAGAGGTTTGGGATTTCATAGACCCTAGATCCCTTCATAAAGAGTACCTGTCACTGCTTATTACTGTCAGAAGGGATGTTTACATTCCTTGTGACAGCAATAACTGTGATAAAAAAAATGTAAAATGACAGTGTAGAAATTCTAAATGTACAGAATATCTGCTATCGGCCTGAGAGGTGGGCGGAATATCGGTATCGTATCGGAAAAAATTATATCAGTTGATCCCTAGTTTAAATTTTATAAGGATCAGATGGGGGGGGGGGGGGATGTTCTGTAAAACTGCCTACTACATTTGGGTGTAGAAAAGGTTGCAGCCTGAAATGAAGACGCACAGTTTGTTTATCCAGCTGTATTTATGAAGTGAAACTTGTAACATCCAAGTGAAAGATCTAAAACCAACATGCCAGAAAAAAAACAAATCAAAAATCCAATCACTGAGTTGGAAAAAAGATTGTGTCAGTATTTTATTAAACCACCTTTTTCTTTAAAGGGGTTGTATGGGTTCAGTTTTTTTTTTTTTTTTTAAACAAACATGTCATACTTAGCACCACTGTGCAGTTAGTTTTGCACAGAGTGGCCCCGATCGTCTTCTGGGGTCCCACGGCAGCTCTAGCAGCTCCTCCCCACAAGAGCTAACCCCCTCTGAAAAGCGTTCTCCCGAAGGGGTTACCTTGCGGGCGCGCTCCCGCGTGATGCACTCGGTGGCCATAGCTGCCAAGTGTATGACTCGGCTCCGCCCCCATCGCGCCGCATCATTGATTTGATTGACAGCAGCAGGAGCCAATGGCTTTGCTGCTATCAATCTAACCAATGAACAGCTGACGAGCTGTTTAGAAAGCGACGTGGGAACGAGCCCACGGAAGTTCGGGGCTCAGGTAAGTAAAACGGGGCAGGGGGGGCATGAGAGTACAAGGTATTCTTTTCACCTTAATGCATTGGATGCATTAAGGTGAAAAAACACAAAGGTTTACAACCACTTTAATTACAGCATTTAGTCTGTTGGGATATGTCTACTAACTTTGCCTATCTAGACTTTGCAATAGTTGCCCACTTTTCTTTGCAGAACTGCAGTTTAGTTAAATTTATGGTGACTGTTTGTGGACTGCAGGCTTCAAGTCATTTCACAGATTAATGGGGTTTAATTTGGGCTCTGACTAAGCCATGTAATTCAATTCACCTTTTTCTCCCTCAACCAACGTGACGGTATTTTGCCCCATCAATTTTTCCTTCTATCCCGATACGTGCTCCAGTTCCTGCTGCAGAGAAAGCAACCGTCTTGTTTCCACATCAGAGGTATGGCTTTTTGGCCGCAATTCTTCTATGAAGACCACTTGTTGCCAGACTTCTCTGGACAGTAGATGGGTGTACCAGGATCTGACTGGTCTCCGCCAGTTCTGTGCTGATGGTACTGCTGGACATAGTGTATGACCCATGACATGAAACTGTCTTCCACAAGCTCACCTTAGTAGAGTTTGTCTGTTTCTCACTTAAGCCTCCTACACAGCTGTTTGTTTGGACCTGCTTGGTATAATTGGTGAATCATACACCTGACTCTAATCCTATAAAATCCCTGACAAATGTACAAAGTGTGCAAGCGTAAGAATTGATACTGGTTTGAAGCCAAAGGGTAGTCGCTATGCATTTTGTGAATTGATAAGAATGAGCAATTGGAATATATATTTTTGCGCATTCCTGTAGTCTGCCAATGGATTTATAATTTTGTTCCCTTAATTTTGTGTGCCAAAATGTCTTTGCCTTAGAACAGTCAGAGCAAACTAATTAGATCAACACTTTTTTTTTCCTCCTGTCAGTATGTTTACTGTGAGCATATGTGCACTGTAACAGTCTGATTGCTTCTATTGTTGGCCTTACCTCTCCCAGTTTGCTGCTATACAAAGATCACAAAAGTCTGATTTAACTACTTAACCACTTTCCCATCCAGCCTATTGGCAAATGATAGCTGGGCGGGACCTTTTTCGTTGCAGGCGGATGTTCTATGACCTTCTCCCGTCTCGCCGATGACTGATAAGTGTACTGGCCTGCTGCTGGTGGTATGTGGTCGCTTTGACCAATCATAGCAGATCACATGACAATTATAAACAAAAAATGCCTTTGATTCATGCCATTCATTGTGTACAATTGTTGGTCACAGTGATGATGGTACAGACAGGGCCAATTACAGCCCATCTGTACCATGTGATTAGCGGTGGCCAATCACAGCTAATAACAATACTTACTGAATGAATCAATTTCATTCAGTAAAAATGGTTGTTTATACCAGTGAAATTCACTGGTCGAAGCGGTGATAATGTGTAAAAAAAAAAAAAAAAAAAAAAAAATCCTGATCACTTCCCCAGATACTGTCAACAGTCAGTCAGTGTCTGATCACAGGCACACCAGTTATGACACTGTACTGCACTGGTGACAGTACGAAGGCAAACAAATTATGAAAATATTAAATTTCTCAAAAAATGACAACTTCAAAAAACATACAATGCCTCCTTCTAAATACCTTGGACTGTCTGCTTTCCTAAACGGGGTCATTTGAGGTATATTTGTACTGTCCTTTCGTTTTTGGGCCTCCAGAAGTTAGGCCATCAGTACATAATAAATTAATTTGCATATGTAGCAGGTACCTCTCCAGGCTGATTGAATCCACGAGGGAGAGAGCTGCCTGATAGCAGCTGTGTGCCTCCCCCCCCTCTCCTATCCTCTCACACACAGACGTACAGAACAGTTTACTTTGTAGCCTCCCTATATTGGAAGAGACTGAGAGCCAATTATCAGGGAACAGCAGCAAAGATCTGTGGAATATGAAGTCCTAGCACAAGGCAGCCTGACTGTCGGAGGGGGCAGGACTGCAAATCCCAGGCTGCACTGCAGAGTCAAGAGGATTGTGGGAGAGACCATAAAAAGCACAGGGGGGACTAGGCAGAAAGGCCTAGTTTCTGGATCTCATCTGGAGAGCAACCCTCTGTTTCTGTGTGAGGGGATTGTGGCCTACCAAGGGGCACACAAGTCTGCAGCTCCAGCCCAAAGGAACAGAACCTGCATGCTTCCAGAAGGACGCCCCGCAGCAGCGCGGAATGTCACGGAATCGGCCGATTCAATAGGTCCGAGACTGAAAGCCATCGCGACACATCTGCAGCCAGGAGAATCAGTTGATCGCTCTTTAGAGGACTGCTGAATGCGTACAGGATTGGTGAGGGGGCTTTGCCCAGGAATCTTATTGTCTTCCATGAAACACCACACCTGAAAACTGTGCACAGACGCCTGTTATCCGGATCACGTAGAGGAGTGCTATATCACAGCACCAGCTATTTTACCTTCCTTCTCCTTACCCTCGTTACATTGAATGAACCTTGTCCACAGAGCTCCTACATGCTGGTGAAGAGAACAAACGCAAAGCTTTGCTCTTAGAACATTATTATTGTTGCTCTTAAAGGGGACACGCCATCTGTGTTTGTATTACTTCATTGTGTGTATATTGGAGGTACTATAGACCGGCCTGGGGTTCCCCTTTAGCCATAGTATTCTACATCAATCAATAGCTTGTTTAATTTAATCTGTATGTTCTTTTATTGTTGCATAGTGTTATTGACTGTTTTGAGAACTGTTTCAACCAAGTCCTGGCTACTTATACAGGACTTGGCTGACTAATTATTACTTTAAACTTTTCTCTGTTCCAAGTAAACCTGAGAGAGCAGAACTGGGTTTGTGTGTTATTACTGGGTTATTCCATTAATCACATTGCTAGGTGTTCCAGACGGGCTTGGGACAGTTCTTTGGGTTTGAGAGGCAGAGTAACGGGCTGAGCAAACAAAAGCCGCTCCTTCGAGGGTACTGCTATACATACTGTATATATATTTTCATAGTTTTGTGGACTCTTTCTCCCAGACTATATACTGATTTGGGTTATTTTCACAAAAAGAAATGGAGCAGAATACAGTTTGGCTTAAATTTCTGAAGAAAAATTATTTGAAAAATTGTATAACAGAAATGAAGAAAATAGCATTCTCCCTGAATCCCCCCCCCCCCCACACACACAATTTTTGGTCTTTTTTTCATTTGGCAAAAAATAAAACCAGTGGGGATTAACTGGCACCAAAAGAAAACTGGGGGAAAAATTATAAAAACTTTTTATAGGGGTACAATGTTGCATGACCACGCAATTGTATTGAAGTGGTTAAAAGAGCATTATGAGATATTA
>CM053027.1:140733461-140740961 GCA_028564925.1 Lithobates sylvaticus
GCTTCATATTATAGAGGGGATTTGTTCAGTTCTGTTTTCCAGACACAGCTGCGAACAGTGCTGACAGTCAGCAGAGGAAGTGATAAACTGAAAAGTTTTATGGCAGGATTAACGGGTCTTTTTTGTTTTTATTTTTTCAGTCTCTGTTTATAGACACAATTTTAGTTACAGTGGGTATAGAAAAGAATCACCCCCTCCCCCCCCTATTTTTTAAATAACCACGTTTTGTTGCTTTGCAGCATAAAATGAAGAAAGACAGTTTCTGTTTTTATCCAGCTGTCTTTACTCAGTGCAACTTATAACATCCAATTCAAAGATACATCACCAACATGTCAGAAAAAAATATTCAAAAACAGAATCACGGGCTTAAAAGGATGCCCCCCCCCCCCTAAAAATTACTTGTAACCTCAATCAGGTGTAGCTAATCATCTTCTCAATGGCACACAAAGTCATCTGACTTTAAACTGTGATCAGCTGTTGCCATTTTGATTAGCTCAGCATGAAAAGCGCTTTCCTGGATCATTTCAGTCCCTGGTAGTGCAACTGAAGCAAACAATCAACCAAGGGTGGCAGGGCACTGTCAAAAAATCTCCTGGATAAAGTTGTGGACAGGCACAAGTCAGGAGATGGATACAAAAAATGCAAAAAATCAATGCCTATAAGCACAGTGAAGTCTATTAAGGAGTGGAAGGTATTTGGTACAACAGACCCTCCCTGGATCTGGACATCACTCCAAACTGGATGAAAGAACTAGGAGGAAACTGGTCAGAGAGGCTACCAAAATTGTCCACAAATGTGGCTTGTATTGGAGGGTTGCAAGAAAATAGCCACTCCTCAAAAAGGCCACATGCAGTCACGACTGAGCTTTGCCATAATGCACCTTGAAGATTCTAAGGCCACATGGAAAAAGGTGCTCTGGTCAGATGAGAATAAAATGTAATTGTTTGGCCTCAACACCAAACGATTTGTCTGGCAAAAATTCAATACAGCTTACACTACAAATAACACCATCCCTACAGTGAAAAAGCTCTACCTTCCAACATGACATGCTGGTAGGTTATTTGCTCCTCTTCCTAGTATTCTTTAATGAGTTATGGGCCTTTGACTGTAATCTCCTTGAGGGCAGGGACTGATGTGAATGTACAATATATATGTAAAGCTCTGCGTAAATTGTCAGAGCTATATAAATACCAGTATTGAATAAATAAATGATAAACCCTTTAATGGACAGCAGCAGAGGATTCTGGAATTTGACAGTTTGTTGGCAGGGTAGAGCTTAAAGGGTAATTCCATGTTTGATATACTGTATGTTTAAATAGTTTTATTGGTCCAGCTTGGCCAATGTAACTATGTATATAACATACCTGGCCGATTCACCTGGAAATCGCTGAAGTAAACAGTCCAGCTTTTTCCAGTTTCTGGGTACTGTGCTGAGCAGCTGGCATAATACATTCTGAACCACTTTGATTTCCAGCTTCTATGGGTGTCAGCCAGGTATGGTAAATATACCATACCCGCAATTCATCTTTAATCCAAAGGGCTTGGGCTTAAAGAGACTCCATCATAGAAGGGTCGACAGGCAAACTGCTGTAGGTATGAGCAGCAGAGGTAATTACAGCATTCTCCCAATCCTTCCTGTCATTGTTGAATGCTGGTTGTTGAGACAAATGCTTTTTTGAAACGTCATTAAAGCCTGTTGCAGCTTGCTAACAATCTTGGAAGGTCTTTGCAATAGAAGTTATGTGTTTCCCCTTAAATATCCTGCAACTGGACCTGAAGGTTGCTTTAAAAACCTAAACAAAGCCACATAGCAGGCAAACTTTTAAAGAAACTTGGAGAGAACATTTTTTGAAGAAAAATAGTAAATTTTCTCACTGATGATTAAATTGCACATACGAAAGCTTATGATTTCCTCAGTTTGTGTTGCACTATTAAATGGGGTTTACACACACACATGGAGGTAATTAGGCATAATGTCTGCCTAGGACACAGAAAAACCTTTTTTTTTATGCAAGGAGCCGCGGGGGGGGGGGGGGGTGTACAGCCAGCCATAGAAATGTATTGCTGTACGCCCCTGTACATTTGTAAACGCTGATGCTTCTCTGCATTGGTGTTTACCCATGCGTTCACTGTATTTTACTGTGTTCAGGAAATTGCTGTATGCAGGTGTAAATGTGATGCATAGACGCATCAGCATTTACATGCTTACAGGGGGGTAGTGGGCTTTGGTACCCCAACAGGTCACACACTTGCAATTCTCTCTTCCACCAAACCTTCATTATGGGGGAGATTTACAGTACTAACACTGGTGCACACAGAATTTCATGCAGCTGTGCATAGTAACCAATCTGCTTCTAACTTTGGTTTGTTCAATTAAGCTTTGACACAAAAAAAACTAATTGGTTACTATGCACAACACCAAATTCTGTGTACACCCATTTTAGTAAATCTCCCCCTGTGTGTCCTGCTCGGCAGTGTACAAATTCCCATTTGGAATAAAGCAGGACCCAACTGAATATTTTGAGTATTTAGCTCATAGCTTGGAGTTCAACTTTAATGCATTTATATCACTGTTATTGGACCTAGTAATTTCCACAGTAAGTGAGCGACACATATTCTTTGAAAGATTCTTGGACACTGATATGGTACCCCCATAATCATGAAGAGGAAACCAAGTAGCTATTGTTTTTACAGGCCATACCTTCCTCTTGTATTTAATCTATCTGCTTGGTCTTTCAGTATAATGTCAGGCAACCTAGTTTAAAATCTGAGGATTTTGTTAAGCAGAACATTGCACAATGCACTTTTTTTTACCTGTTGGTGTTCTCCAATGTAAACGGCAACTTTAACAGGTCACATTGCCTAAGCAATTTGCATCAATCTGTCAAATGCGTTAGTATTGCCACTAGATCTTGAGCCACATACTGGACCAGCCCAAAAAGTGCTGCCTTCTGTGTGGTGAGCATATGTGCTACAAAGAAAAACTTGCTCTTGGATTTAACCCTTTTTTTTTTTTATCCATTACCTTGGCTGATAACTCATGCAAATTAGACTACTTACAGGGGGTTTTAAAATGTGTTGGTAAGAGCCACTTCCCGCCCGCCCACTGTCATATGACGGCGGGACAAAGAACCTCTTGTTCTGGGCCGCCTTGATATGACATGATTTCCTTTGCGGGCCACTAGGGGGCACGTGCACCTGCCGCGTCACTTGGGACCCGATGCGCGTGCTCGGCGGCCACGATGTCCGCCGCAATATCGCTGTTACGATAAAAATCGCAGATCGCCACCATTACTAGTAAAAAAATAATAAAAACGCTATAAATATATCCCCTAACATCATCATACGCTTATTGCGATTTTTTTTAAATTTATTTTTACCAAAAATATGTAGAAGAATACGTATCGGCCTAAACTAAAAAATGTTTTAAAAAAAATTTGGATATTTATTATAGCAAAAAGTAAAAAATATATATATTTTTTTTTCAAACTTGTCCCTCTTCTTTTGTTTATAGCGCAAGAAATAAAAGCCGCAGAGGTGATTACCAATACCACCAAAAGATAGCTCTATTTGTGGGGAAAAAGTTATAAAAATTTAATTTGGGTACAGCGTTGCATGACCGTGCAATTGTCATTCAAAATGCAACAGTGCTGAAAGCTGAAAATGGCTTGGGTAGGAAGGGGGTGTTCGTGCCTGGTAGGCAAGTGGTTAAAGCCAGGCCATTTTCTTCCTTTTCCAGAGTCTTCTGTAAATGCAGACAAAGATTTAGGGGTTATAGACACAAGTACTGAATTGCATGTAAAGTTGTAGTGTATATATAGTGAAAATGAGGCATAGTCACCCTTTTTCATATCCTGATTTGTAGCTTCTATGGTGTTTTTTTTGTTTTCTTAGGGCCCATGTATATAAGAATTTATACTAGACTACAGTAGTTTGTCTTTTAAAATGGTACAATGCCAATTCATTGTATGAATTAACATTCATATATACCCTTGAATTATTGTACAAATACAAGGATGGAAATGTGTGTCCCAAATTAATAAACCAATAATCCTGTTTGAGAGAGTGAGAGAGCGACTTGTGTGCTGAGTTCTAAAAGTGTTGTGTCTTGAACACCAAATGAACGAGCCATGTGTGTCTTTTCTATTGTTGAAAACCTTCTAAAATATACTTAAAGGGGTTGTAAACCCTCATGTTTTTTTTTTACCTTAATGCATCCTATGCATTAGGGGGAAAAAAACTTCTGCCACTGACCGGCCCCCCCATTTTACTCACCTGAGTCCTGTATTCCCCACCGGAGACACGATCTTCCCTTCTGCCCGTTGTCTCAGTTCTTGTTTGGATAGATTGATAGTGCAGCCATTGGCTCCTGCTGCTGTCAATCAAATCCAATGTTTAGGGTGGGCAGTCCAAGGACGCAAATGCCGGACTTGGGAGCACAAGGTAACCCCCCCGGGAGAGTGCTTCTCCTAGGGGGTTATACAATGCGGGGAGTAGCTACCAGTGCCGACGAAGGACCCCAGAAGTCAAGGATCAAAGTGGAGTTAAGTATGACATGTTTTGGCACAGCTATGAGTAAGCACTGATTTTGGTGCAAAACGAGTCAGAAATGTTGTACCACCTTCCTTTGCTGTGGATTTGATGTTACCCTCGATTTTAAATAAAAATACAGGATTTTAAGCTTTTTTCCGGTGTGCGGCTATCCAGCGTTTTTCTCCTGCTATTGCCTGCCAAGTATGACATGTTTGTTATTAAAAAAAAAAAAAATGAAGCCTTATAATCACTTTAAGATGCTAACTGGTGTACAGAAATGAGAAGTAGAAAATGCAATTGAATAATGAATGTGCGAGGTTTGTAAAATAAGCTCACTCTGAATTTGCAAAATGAAAAGGATTCAAATGTTGCATGTAATTTAAAATAGGGTTAAATAAAGTGATCGTAAAGGTAATTAAAAAGAAATAACAAACATGTCTATACTTGCCTGCTCTGTGCAATGAAATTGCACAGAGCAGCCACAAACCTCTTTTCGGCTCCCCCGCCGTTGCTCCTTGCCCCTCCCCTCTTTCCAGTGCCCCCATGGGAAGCCGCTTCCTATGGGGCACTCGTGCGTGCGCGCACCTGAGCCCCGCTGTTGCATCCATTGACACAGACAGCGGAACTCTGCCCCACCTCGTACTCCCTAGTCATTGGCTTTGACAGCCAATGGCTCTCGGTGCCCCAGCAAGACTCGGAAGTGCGGGCAGAGAAGAGCTGTAGACGTGCACGCCGCTGGATCGAATGGGGGCTCAGGTAAGTAAAAGGGGGGATGCTGACACCTTAATGCAAGGAATGCATTAAGGTAAAAAATGTTTAGGCTTTACAACCACTTTAGCCTAAGTTTAACCATTTCAATACAGGGCACTTCCCCTCTCTTCCTGCCCAGGACAATTTTCAGCATGGTCACACTTTGAATGACAGTTAGTGACACTAAACAATATTCTTATTCTCCAAATAATAAACGATACAGTTATTATCTTTGCAATTTCTTGTTCATGGGAACAAAAAAGTCAGGCCTCTTCCATGCGCATCTTCGAAATGGACTACGTAGCCAATCAGGGTGCCAATGCTGACCTATGTTAGTCAAATGCGCCTACAATGGGCATGTGAGCATCAGAACTGGAGAACCGTGCAATGGAATAAAGTGACCTTGTCTTATGACTTCAAGAATTGTTTAAGGAGCACAATAACAAATTTTAATTCTCCAGATTTCAATCTAATTGAGCATCTGTTGGGATGTACTCTAAAGTCAAATCCATAGAGGCCAACTTACAGGACTCGAAGTGTTTGCTGCTGATGGCTTAGTGAAGTTCATGCCCAAGTTATGGTGGGTGATGATGTTATGGCTGATCAGTGTATAGCCACCTGTTGGAAATCATCTCTATCTGCTGCTCATTGTCTGACTGTAATGGATGATTTCTGAATGTGATGTGTAGTTGTCCTATTTACATTAAAGGAGAGATTTCAGGGCTTCTAATTTAACCTGTTTACTGTCTGTATGTAAAAGAGAGCCATTTGCACAATTTTGGATCTGAAGATTCTAAACAGGTGGTTTTTTAAATCAAACGTTTATATGGAATCTGCCTGATCAGTCATCTCTAACTTTCAGCCAAGGTACTTTCCAGTCTTTGTGGACATCTAGGATGAATACGTTCAAATTCCCATCTTTCCTTTTCCATTTGGCTTTTTCATGACACCTCTGAACTTCACCAAGGTCTGCTGCACCCTAGGCGACATCTCCCTAAAGGAACAAGTCTGTCCAGGCCATGCCAACCAGTGTCCATGAAATGCTGGCGAAAATGAAAGAGAGATTGAAGAGATATGTGGACATATACTTAGGGAAGATAAGAATTTAATTGTAAGCAGAAGGAAATGGAATTAAAATATATATGTAGAAGACTATAAAGGGAGTGGTAAAAATTGTTTTGTTTTGAGTGTAAAGTATGAAGTAGATAATGCAGTAGTGAAAAGATATACATGTGTAAATTCTGCTATGTACCCTCCTGGATATGTTTAATGTTCCCTTGTATGATTTAAAGGATATAAATAAAGAACTTTAAAAAAAATGCTGGCGACCTTGCAAAGAGATTTGTATGGATACTAAACTACCAAAAGTCAGTAGTGGAACGGACCCACTGGAGTATCTTGGACTGATTCTGAGCATGGCTCAGTCCAGTTTTTTCAGGACCATCTCCTTGGCCCTCCTT
The DNA here is from genome assembly GCA_028564925.1 of Lithobates sylvaticus. Classification (NCBI taxonomy): domain Eukaryota; kingdom Metazoa; phylum Chordata; class Amphibia; order Anura; family Ranidae; genus Lithobates; species Lithobates sylvaticus. The sequence goes on from CM053027.1 coordinate 140,740,205, forward strand.
TCCCACATTTGGGAAAGGAGGAGAAATCCCAAAATTCACTTTTACATGAGTGTCTTGGCCCTTGAGGCAATAACGTAAGCAATTTCACTCCAGACTGCTGCAACTAAACATTCTGGCTTTGTGGGATAAGACTCAGCCTCTGGAGTCTCCTATTTGCCTGACCATCAAAAGCAGGCTTGCCCTAGCAAGGTGGATTTTCTCTGGCATTTAAGTCAGTAAACTCCTTTCTTCTGATGTTTTGCAAGGTGCTCACGATGGATACAACCTGTCAGACTGGGTTGGAACACTAGATGCACTTTTCAATGAATGGGGAATTGGTCATTGGCAAAAAGCTCAGCTTTCAGTTGGCCTTGCAATGCTGAACCTCTCAACTATGCGGCCTCCCAACCAGAATTTTGTCAGACATTGTCATGGCAGTGACTTTCATCGACCTTGAAGGGGGCTCAAGGCACAGCTCAAGTGGAGTGGACCTTGGATAGAAAACCATGTTCCAGCCCTGTCTGCTGTGCAAATTCCAGACACGAAAATTGGCCGGCTGACTTTCTCAGTTGTCAAGGTCTGGTTCCAGAGGATTGATTTGTCTCTTCACCTGTTTCTAAACTACTGTCGCAGGTGGAAGACACCAGACGAGGCCATTTTATCATTGAGGTTCAACAAGCTGGACAGGTTTGATGCCAGGAACAGGGATCCTCAGGTTCTTGCAGTGGATGCACTGGGGGCTATGTAGGATAAGATCACCTTAATATACACCTTTTCC